>QLOM01007059.1:0-15168 GCA_003313785.1 Termitomyces sp. MG148
ATGATGGATCAACGTTGACGTTCAGGCTTAATCACTCGTCGCCTAGGCCTCCTTGCCAGGAAAAGTAGAGGATCGGAGGATGGGCCGTGCTATACTTCCATTGGCGTGGGCCGTCGTCCCTGTTTCTTGGATAATCAAGCGCTCATTAATGCGCTCATTGCTCATCCCCTCGGGGTATTAGGTCATGCTTTACCAGCATTATCACGCGTTTTGTTATTGGTACATCTTCATGAAAGCCATTTTCTTCCTTCGAACGTGATTCAGATTGCTATCATCAGACTCGGCCCTGTCTCTGGTTGTGGTTGGATGATGGATCAACGTTGACGTTCAGGCTGTAATGCCAGGAAAAGTAGAGGATCGGAGATGGGCCGTACTACACTTCTTCCTTATCCTTATCATTGGCGTGGGCCGTCGTCCCTGTCTCTTGGATAATCGCTCAGCGCTTATTGCTCATCCCCTCGGAGGAATCGCTTTGTATAATACCCCGACTTCTGACTGGCGCTCGCTCATCACGCAGGGGCAAAGGCCCAGGCCGCCAAAAAGGCTTTTTACCTTTAGAGAAAACGACATTGGTCAGGAACAGTAGAGGATCGGAGATGGGCTGTAACATCTAATTGGGAGACGAGCTGTAATCGCTCAGCGCTCATTAGGCCCCTAGACCTCCAAACAGGCTCTTTGCCTTTGGAGAAAACGGCATTGGTGCGCAGAAACATTAGAGGACCGGAGATGGGCTGTAATCACTCATTAATCATTGCTCATCGTAACAAAAAGTGGGGTAATACCCCAACTTCTGACTGGCGCTCATCGCGCAGGGGCAAAGGCCCAGACTTCCAAAAAGGTTTTTTACCTTTAGAGAAAACGACATTGGTCAGGAACAGTAGAGGATCGGTAACATCTAATCGGGAGACGAGCTGTAATCGCTCAGCGCTCATTAGGCCCCTAGACCTCCAAACAGGCTCTTTACCTTTGGAGAAAACGGCATTGGTGCGCAGAAACAGTAGAGGACCGGAGATGGGCTGTAATCGCTCATTAATCATTGCTCATCGTCGCCTGTAGAGGATCGGAGGATGGGCCGTACTTTACTTCTTCCTTATCCTTATCGTTGGCGTGGGCCGTCGTCCCTGTCTCTTGGATAATCGCTCAGCGCTTATTGCTCATCCCCTCGGGGTATTAGGAATCGCTTTGTTATTGAGACCGATTCCTCTCTTAGACATCCTTCAAAGCTACTTATACCAAGATTCCACATGCAAAATGAAAGCCATTTTCTTTGTTGAACAAATCAAACATTTTGCTGCATTTCTGACCCAGGAACAAGTTTCAAGAATCGAATGTCATGTCTCTACTTTGAATGGCCCCTGGGGCTCTACGGTACGTAACGTAACAAAAAGTGGGGTAATACCCCAACTTTCTGACTGGCGCTCATCACGCAGGGGCAAAGGCCCAGACTTCCAAAAAGGTTTTTTACCTTTAGAGAAAACGACATTGGTCAGGAACAGTAGAGGATCGGAGGTGGGCTGTAACATCTAATTGGGGGATGAGCTGTAATCGCTCAGCGCTCATTAGGCCCCTAGACCTCCAAAAAGGCTCTTTACCTTTGGAGAAAACGGCATTGGTGCGCAGAAACATTAGAGGACCGGAGATGGGCTGTAATCACTCATTAATCATTGCTCATTGTCGCCTGTAGAGGATCGGAGGATGGGCCGTACTTTACTTCGTCCTTATCCTTATCGTTGGCCTGGGCCGTCGTCCCTGTCTCTTGGATAATCGCTCAGCGCTCAGCGCTTATTGCTCATCCCCTCGGAGGAATCGCTTTGTTATTGATACGTATCATCTTGGCACCGATTCCTCTCTTAGACATCCTTCAAAGCCACTCATACCAAGATTCCACATACAAAACGAAAGCCATTTTCTTTGTTGAACAAATCAAACATTTTGCTGCATTTCTGACCCAGGAACAAGTTTCAAGAATCGAATGTCATGTCTCTACTTTGAATGACCCCTGGGGCTCTACGGCACTTTGAATTGGTAACGTAACAAAAAGTGGGGTAATACCCCAACTTCTAACTGGCGCTCATCGCGCAGGGGCAAAGGCCCAGGCCGCCAAAAAGGCTTTTTACCTTTAGAGAAAATGGCATTGGTCAGGAACAGTAGAGGATCGGAGATGAGCTGTAATCGCTCAGCGCTCATTAGGCCCCTAGACCTCCAAAAAGGCTCTTTACCTTTGGAGAAAACGGCATTGGTGCGCAGAGACATTAGAGGACCGGAGATGGGCTGTAATCACTCAGTACTCATTGCTCAAGGCCTAGGCCTCCTTACCTTTGACATTCGTCAGAAACAGTAGAGGATCAGAGATGAACTTGTACTATACTTCTTCCTTATCCTTATCATTGGCGTGGGTCACCGGTTCCGTCGTCCGTATCTCATGGGTAATCGCTCATTGCTCATCCGCAGAGGCAATGGCCCAGGCCTCCGAAAAGGCTCCTTTCCTTGCCTTTCGGTAACCCGCCTTATGACAATGCCTTGGGCCTATTCGGACCCGGTTGCAGTGCGAGTTGAGGCTCGGTTAACGATAAACAAAGGGGTGACTGTCGGTTTAGTGTTGTTCGCAAGCAACCATATCGTGGCCTGGCCGGAATGGATGTCCCTTGTTTCTCGTAAGGCACGAGAATGCGATTTCTGGTAACTTGAGTGGCAGTTTTCAGCGACATTCACAACCCGGAGCTGTTTACATCCGTTTTTTTGGTCTTATTACCAATATGTAGCCCAATCCCTTTATTTTACTAGGATATTGTGGGAAAGTATCAGTGGCTCATCTCAATTTAGAAACTCCTCTGATAATCCGGCAAATCGGCACGATTTTCCTTCCCCCCCCTCCTTTGTACAACAATTGCTATATACTAGGACCAATCAAGATGGCTAGAAAGTCTGAGAATGGCTAGAAATTTCACTTCCCGATACATGACGGCTTCCTCAATTCAAAACTAAAGCTTTGTCATCTGCGCCACACGTAGAGGTTGATCTATACCACTCGGTCAAAGTGTCTTCTTAAAACAGGCAAAAAAACTCACAGGTTTCTAAATGAAGATTATCGCTCGGGACGAGCCCAACGTGCGTGCCAAGCGCACTGGCGTCTACCATTCCCGGCACAAGTTCTCCAAGGTGACGAACGCCCAACAAACGCATGTTCATCTCAAACTCGTCCTGTTATCCGATGAGAAACAAATACACAAAGCTCACTATCGCAAGCTAGTGCTTACTCGGAGAATTTCAATCGCCTTCTCAACGCCTTCCTGGCCATATGCACAGAACGAATACAAAAACCCTCTTCCGATGCCGACAGCCGACGCACCGAGCGCCAGTGCTTTGAGAACATCGCTCGCACGGCGGACTCCGCCGTCGACAAAGACTGAAAAATTCGGGTTCGGCCACGGTCCCCGTTGCTTCAGCGCCGCAACGACTTCGACCAAGTTCTCAAGGCCCGATCGGGCAGTGTCGAGCTGTCGACCACCGTGGTTGCTCAACACAATACCCTGGCAGCCAGACTCCAATGCCAAGATTGCATCTTCCGGGGTCGAGATGCCTTTGAGGATAATTGGCACTGCATCACATGTCAGAAGGAGATGTTTGTAAAGCGGCTTTCAACATACTGTTTGTGATACTTTTGAACCAGGGGATATCTTTCCAAGATAGGCTTGGGTCTATAAACGACTGGATCGAGTCAGTTAGGACACTTGATAGCATCCAAATGGTAATCACACTGATAGCCCTTGCTACTCCCTCGTTCTTCTTGATATCTGATTGACCCTCTTGGACTTTGGCGCCAGCATCATCGCCGACAAACTTCATCCTCATGTCCTTTTCGCGACGACCCAATTGGGGAGCATCCACCGTAATGAATAGACCCTTGACACCCCGTTTCTCTGCATGTTGCACATACTTCTTCGTTATTTGACGGTCGCGATTCACGTACCTAACAAAGGGTTCGAATTACATGACACTGATTGGATTGAAAAATTCATACGCACAATTGAAGGAATAAGGGTTGCTTGGGCAGCGCAGCATCAACAATCTCATCAAATGAGCACGAAGCTAGAGTTGGTATCTGAAACATGATAAGGTCAGTTCCTGGCCCTTACAAGTCACATGCAACGCATACCATCTGGATAACACCATATCTACCAGCTGCTCTGGTCAGATTCAGTTCCCCTTCTGCATGACCTAGTTTGCCAAGCGCAGTTGCAGACTTGCAGGATAAGCATGAGACAAACTGGATGCCAAGAGACTTGTCGACCTACGATGTATACAGGCAAGGACGATTTCTGACCCAGAATAGTGGTCGACCAATCAACAGAGCTGACATCTCGTAAGACCCGGGGGCGAAACCAAACTCTACACACTCTGTGAATCAAGGAAAGAACTAGAAGAACTTGCATACCGTTGATAGGCACCACGGTTTTCACGGATAGTTATCTCGTCATCTGCCGCTGACGAGTAGTACGCCCAAGCCTTTTCACTGAGCACCTTTTTGGCGACCGCCTGGACATAATTTATGAGTGAGACTAAAATGACACCAGGTTAACCTTTGCACCTCGAAATCGTGGAGATTGAGAATCTCCTCCAGAGGCGGACGAGAATCTAACAACGCTTGGCGCCTTTTGTCTTCTTCTGTAACTATTTTAACGACTTTGGCAACGGTGGCTGGGTCAATTGTTCCGATACTCGACAAAAATGAGTGCGTAATCTCAACTTCTAGAATATCCTTGACACGTACTGTTTCTCGACAGGAAGGTTGGTAGTGATGGCATCAGGCGGGTGAATTGGTTCATATGCCTCGCTGTGGCCAAGCTAAAGCACGAGTCATCTGGGCATGGGTAGATTTGGACTAACGTTGCATCTTTCCCAGCATATTTGAGGATAATACTGCTTCCTCCAGGATGTTCTTACAACTTCAACGTCAACAAAAGGGCAGTGCAAGAAGCATTCAAGGAATGACTGACCAGCTAGAAATTCCGTAACGTCATAGACTTTGTCTGGGCCATGGTCAAAAATAAATCAACAAAGACGAGACGGATTTCGACAGACTGTGAACGATAATCCAGCAACTGTCACGGTTTGCATGTTGAGCAACAGTAGAGGTGGAGACCAACGAGGCCATTGTCAGTGCAATAGATGAAATACGTCACTGGTAAGCTATATCGTGACGGTACGAAATACTGTTCCAAAGCGGCGTTCATAAGTACATGTAACATGGAAGCGGAAACCCGTCCTCGTAGCCGTGAAATCAGACACGCGGATGGTCAAGACCTTCTCCAACACCCCAGCGATGTAATTTGTTCGGGGTTAGAGCGGCTAGCGTTTTGGCCAAGGAAAAATGTCGGGGTGTCTCTTGAAGCTGACCAAGCGCCGAGCACACCGAACAGCCTGGACAAAGCACAACACGAAGAACAACGATATGACAGCCCAGAGTGATGTCCCCTCTACCGCCGACAAAACAAACATTAGATAAGGGAATTTCTTATATCCAAGGGAGCATCTGGATACGCAAATCCTCAGGCTTCCACGCCAAGGTGGCATCTCAGTGAAAATTCCGATATGGTGTGGAAAAACTGTTCACAGATAACGCTGGGGAAGAAGGATAGCTCTGGCGAATGTGTATACATATATGGAAAAGTCATGGTCAAGATTGCCAAGGGGGACAATTGGTTTGATACCAAATAACTCAACACAAAATAAAGATGATAGACTCACTGATGAATTTTCAATGTTCATTCATCACATTTCGGAGTCTACTTCGTGAATGAGTGCGTCTCCGAAACCCTGAGTACTCAGATCAAGTATCTCGACCATGGGATAGTCTACCAGCTGAATTTCAGCTGTATATTTTCGAAAGTTGAAACCAATCACTCAACGCCACCATCGACTCCGTTCACACGCTACTCGTGGTCAACTCCGTACTTGAGGAAAAGCCTGTATGGAAAGAAACTTCCGATCAGGCGTGAATTCAGGGGTCACTTTGATCAGGGTTTTCTTGGCAGCTTCGATACAAGCCGAAAGATGTTGCCATGAAAAAGTACACCCAGCACCGAACTAAGCATGTGTACAAGAAAACTCATAATTGCTCCGATATAAAGGCTCTTACAATGGTTACTCCAAGATCCCAACTCCCCCTCCCTATCGCACAAACATACGCAGCGCTCTCATGTCTCCTGCTCTTGACTACTTTACTTCCACCAAGGCGGCATCTGCGCAATCTCAGACTGAGAATAAAGCTACTCCCGACCTTCCAGATTCCCCTTCTGATGATGAGACCTACTACAATGCTCGCCTAGATCCTGCAAACTATCTTGAGGGACCACTATCTTCAAACCCGGCGACTCGTCTTCGCCAAATGCTCGCTCGTCCTGGAATAGTCGTATGTCTATGATTTTCATTAAAAATATGCCCTTTAATTGATTTTCATTCATTTGTAGGTTGCTCCTGGTATTTGTGATGGAATCAGCGCTAGATGCGCAATCGAAGCAGGGTTCAACTGCTTGTATCAAAGGTTCGTCACAATTCAATGAAGAAATAGCATTGTCCCTGATTTAACGCGCTCCAGTGGTGCCGCCACGACTGCATCACGACTGGGACAACCTGACCTTGCTATTGCAACGCTGAACGACTTCGTTGGGGTACTTCTCATTTTATCAACTTCCGCAGCATCCTCAAATTGTCTAACATTGTCGGTAGGCAGCATCAATGGTGTGTAGCATTGACCCATCTATGCCCGTTATTGCCGACGCCGATACCGGGTCCGTATTCCATATTCAATGAGTGAAGGTATGGTCATTTGACAGTATTTGCTTGCAGATTTGGTGGCCCGACTATGGTCGCCCGCACTGTAACGCAATATGCAAAGGCAGGTGTAGCGGCCCTTCATATTGAGGATCAGGTGCAGACCAAGCGGTGCGGTCACCTACTTGGAAAGCAAGTCGTCTCTCGGGACGAATTCATCACACGTGTACGCGCAGCAGTACTTGCACGCGATGCAATACCAGGAAATTCGGATTTTGTAAGCAGGGAAAACCTTCTTGTCATAAATTTCTTCGTATGGAAAGCTCATTCGTCCTCAGGTGATCATTGCGAGGACAGACTCAGCCCAGGTTCTTGGAATGGAAGAAGCTATCATACGCCTTCAGCTAGCTGCCAAAGTTGGCGCCGATGTATGTTTCATTGAGGGTGTTCGGACAAAAGAGCTCCTTGAATCCACTGTCGCGGCATTAGCACCAAAGCCCGTGAGTCATACATGAGATAATATCTGTCTTACAGTGAATTGCAGTTTCTCAAGCTGTTTTCAGGTTCTAGTCAATGTCATCTCCGGGGGCCTCACACCTTCATTCACTAGCAGTGAAGCTGAAGCTATGGGTGCCAAGATCATCAGTTAGTAACTTGCTATAACACAGCGATTCCTTATTACTTATACCTGGTTATAGTCTTCTCGCTAGTCTCCTGTGTTGCAATGGTCCACGCAGTTCGTCTCGCGATGCAATCCTTAAAAAAGACTGGTACAGATTTCACTTCTGCCCAAGGCATGGATCCGAAGACATTCTTCGAGGTCATGGGTAAGAACTGTGTAACTTTATTACATCTGACAATTTCTGAACCGGTCATTCTTCAGGTCTTGACGCCGTAGTGCAGTTCGACGCACAGGCTGGGGGTTCCGCTTTCAAAGATATCTGACGTAGTTTCCATACCTGTATGAAAATTCTAGATCGTTGAGCACTATAATATTATTGCTGAAACCCTATCTTCTCACCTGCGTTTCGTACATCAACTTGAGGGCAGCGTCATGGATAAGTTCTAACTCAAATCGAGGTCATTGCGGCAGGTACCAGTACACATAGTTGATAATCCCCCGTATGTGCCTTCAACAAAATAGGTAATTATTATCAGTGACGAGACGCAAGCTCAGTCGATAATATACTCAGACGACACTGGTAGGCTGCACTAGCTCGCTATGTTGATGACTTACTTACGTGTTCGGCACTGTACCGCTGTTCATGTCATTCACCGAAATGTATGGACGGATACTAAATATCCTTTACACACATTGTCAAGGATGGGCTAATCCGGATAACAGGTAGAGAGGAATGAGGGACTACATTACTGTCGAACACCGCACGTCTCCTTTCTCATGGCGTGAAATGGCCCAGTGACTAGTTGACATCCATGGTACCCTTACGTGTTGAGTGGCCAACAAGGAACTTGGTGGCGACTCCTTAGACAAAGGTTTTCGCATGTGTGTCTATGTTCTAAAGCTTGTGTCACTCTGATAGTTTAGGCCGGGGGGTGACGGCTCTTGCAATGCTTGAGGAAGGCGTCCATAGTCTATCAAGTACGCGAACTATGAATGTGTACATAGTATACTTATACTGTAAATCACATGTGATGAGGTCAGTTCAATTCAGAGACACCGGTAACACATTTCTGAACACTCAGAAATAATACTACACCAGCATGCATTTATTCAAGGCAATAAGGTCTGTTCTATTGGACCACATTAGTGTGACATTGTATCTATCAAACTTTCGGCCCGGTTGCATGTTCTCAAGAGTTCACGAGTTCAGGTCGACTTACTAATTATACCTCTTTGTCTTCACCTCCTATACACCTCATACATCGGAATGTTATCTGGAAAGGAAGTCGCTAGACATAACTCACGAGAAAGCTGCTGGATCGTCGTTCATGGTCAGGAAGAGCATATACATTATTCTGTTCTGTGACTTAAGCTCTTCCACATAGGTCAAGTTTATGACGTTACCGAGTTTTTAGACGGTGAGCAAGCTTTGTCAACCACAAACATTACTTTGACAAACGACTTTCTCCAGAACACCCCGGTGCGTAACCGGAACTTCCTCCTGTCCAACTTGTCTCTAAGCTCTTCAATCGCATCCATAGGTGGTAGCAGGATCATACTGAAGTATGCCGGCAAGGACGCAACGTTAGTTTCTAACCCAAATGCTGTGCATCACTATTAACTTTAGGAAAGCCGAGAGTATGATCCCATTCATCCTCCGGACGCTATCACTACGAATTTGCCCCCAGAGAAGCAGTGAGTAGAGCTCTTGTTCTACACACCATGCTATGTATATAATGGGGGCTCAGCCTTGGACCAGTCGCATTGGACAGTGTTGAGACAGTAGAAATTGTGGTCACAGACGAGGAAAAAGCGCGCCAAGCGCGAATAGCAGCGAGACCCCCGTTAGGTGAAATTCTCAACTTGCATGACTTCGAAGTATGTATATCTCGTTTGGCAAGTTCTGTGCGTTAATTCCCAGTGTCATTGTAGGCAATCGCCCGACAAACCATGACGGACAAAGCTTGGGCCTACTACTCGTCTGCTGCGGACGATGAAATCACTGTGAGGGAAAACCACGCGGCGTATCAGAGGCATGTTCTCTTTGCTTGAACGAAAACTATCAAATGTTTACCCTTTACAGGATTTGGTTTAGACCCAGAATACTTCGTGACGTCACAAGGGTTGACTGGTCAACGACAATTCTTGGCCAAAAGACAAGCATGCCCATATATATTGTTTGTATCCTTCGGAAATTCCAGGAATATAGCGGTTAAATGATACTTAAATAGACGGCTACTGCACTGGGAAAGCTTGGACACCCCGATGGTGAACTAAACCTGACAAGAGCAGCTGCCCAGCATGGCCTTATACAAATGGTGCGACATATCCTGCCCAATCTCGAAGCACTGAATAACTGATTTAGATACCTACACTCGCTTCTTGTTCTTTTGACGAGATTGTTGATGGAGCCCAACCAGGACAAGTTCAGTTTTTCCAATTGTTAGTGCTTCATTCTCGTTCTCACCCTCACTTGATAACATCACATGGTTTGACCTGGACAGGTATGTCAACAAGGATAGAGCAATTACGAAACGTCTCGTCCAACATGCGGAGCAACGGGGAATTAAGGGTCTTTTTATAACTGTAGACGCGCCTCAGCTTGGGCGGCGAGAGAAGGTATCTTCTTCTTTTTTGACCTAGAAAATCCCTCAATTTTACGTGTCGCAGGATATGCGGATGAAATTTGAAGCAGAGGACCCTTCAGAGGTCACCAAAGCAGGTTCTACAGGTGTTGACAGATCACAGGGTGCGGCGAGAGCGATAAGCGTACGGTATTTTTCTTTCGCCCTTTCACCATTGGTTGACAGATTTCAGTCGTTCATAGACCCTGGGCTGAACTGGAATGACTTGAATTGGTTTAAAAGTATCACTAATAGTTGAGCGCATTGCCATTTTGTAGTCATCTCGTCGTTCACACCGATTCTTCCAGTGCCTCTGATTTTGAAAGGCGTTCAGTGTTGGGAGGTGGGCATAGATGTTTACGATTCAGCGTCAGTTCTGGAATCATAGTTTTAGGATGCACTAGAAGCGTACGATCGTGGCCTTGCTGGCGTCGTCCTATCCAATCATGGTGGACGACAACTTGACTTTGCGCGCTCTGGTATAGAAGTCTTGGTCGAAGTGGTTGAAAAACTCAAGACTATCCGTGGTTTAACATTTCCGAATGATACGTTCCAGCTATTTGTAGACGGAGGTGTGCGCAGAGCAACGGACGTACTCAAAGCAGTCGCTCTCGGCGCTACAGCGGGTACCTGTCTCTTTTGCTCTGTGCAAAGGACTTTCTAACAGATTTATAAGTTGGTGTCGGACGCCCGTTCCTTTATGCATATTCCTCTTATGGACCCGAGGGTGTAGATAAGGCACTGCAAATCCTCCATGTGGGCTCCTCCTTTCGTTTCTGAGCAAAAATTAATATCTTACAGGATGAATTCGAGATGAATATGCGCCTGTTAGGGGCCAGGACCATCAAAGATGTAGTCCCCTCTATGGTGGATGCATCAAACATCCATAGTCATATCGTTGTCGTCCCAGGAGATCGTCTCTTCGACTCGAATTGTTCGTCCGTTTTCTACATCTTCAATTTTGAACTGATACTATGCATCCATAGATGAAGGTTTACAAGGCGCAACTTTAAAGGCAGTCAAGAATAAATTGTAACTATCATCACATGTGCATAGCGATATAGCGGTATCCATCAAGATCTGGGTGTTTCAAGTCGCACCTCACAGATTATAAACACGTCCAATCTGGCTATATTATGAGTTTGATCAATGGTAAAACGAGCTCCTGGTATCCTTATGTACCAGGCGGTCTTTTGAAAACGACATGTTTGTTTTTTTTACCGTCATGAGTAAAAAAGCCCGAGTATGCCCACTATGAAAGCAGTCAGCAAGGGAGTGTAAAGAAAAAAGAGACAAGAATACTAACGTTGAGATAACCCCCATCACCCTCGTTCCAGAATTCGCCCTCTCGGACGTAGTATATTTCATACCTGTTATGATGCGAGTTCACAGGTGAACGTCTGTCACCCTAGTTAGGAGATATAACGCACCCTATAGTTCCTCCAACCTTTACGTCAAATTCTTTGTGGTCGTGACCCCAGTCTTTGCCCCTGACGCCTTTGAACTTGGTGCGATGCTTTGTGTGACATGCTATCCAGTTGAACTCGGGATGACTCTTTCTTCCTTCATTAACGACAAACATGGTGAACTTTCCTCGAGCCTGATGAACTCTTTGAGTTGACCCTGTTCTAGAAAATGTTCTAGTTCACATACTTTCTTGTCTTTATTGATGGCTTGCTTCACTTTTTCCACTATTTTTGTGATGACCTTGACGGCGACACGAGCAACCTGGGCGACTTGGCGGCGTTCTATCTCGGCTTCCGTTATGCTGCGCTCAAGTACAGTCTGGCTAAAAGAATTAGGCCGGACATCAAGGGCAAGGCCTGCGAACGGGTTGTTGGGACTGGGGCACTGGCCAAATGGAAGAATTTGGGTACTGTTGCCCCAGTCAACAATCGGGCCTGCACTAACAATCGAGATGATTTTGAGACCAGTGCACGCAACTGCAACTGTCCAGAAGAAGGAAGGCAACATCTTGAACAAACGACCTGCGATAAGTTCTGGATGGGAAGACTCAAAGACCAGCTAAGAATGAGAAACATCTCTCAATGTTCCGCTGGTTTTATAAACAATTCCTCGTTACCCAGGAAACCACAAGCTCTGAATGATCTGATGGAAATCTGTCGTAAAACATCAGAAAATCAGAGTAAAAAGTGGTCCTTGATGTGGCGATCGAGAACAAAGATTGAAAACAAGTTTCATGAGGCTTTGCAATTCATTGTGCGTTCGGTTAGTCAAGACTTGCCGAATAACCTGAAACAAAGGGTAACAATTCTTCAGTTCAGATGTTTTGGCCTGTTCTTTGCGCCGCTTCCGTAGTAACACAATCAACGATTGATGGCGTAACAGACATGTGACGGTTCAAACAGGCAAACCGGTTTATGTTAGAAGCTCTTCATGAACATTAAAGTACCTAGGTTAGAGTTAACAAGCAGAAAAAGAATACGCAACGAATGCCTCGCCTATTTATCTTTCCGACCTCATGGCACATTCCCTCACCGCCTTCGCCCCATTTCACAACCCAACGCCCCAGAATTACTCCGTCCTTGTCTGACGTTTCAGCTACCGTCTCTTCTGTCCCAGGTTCAGCAGTCTTGTTATCTGGAAGCACCATTTTGTCTGCGAGTTCCCATCTTGCGAAGGGACGCCGCGTTTCAATCAAAAATGTTGGATCATAAACCTTGAAGTGCGAGAGTGAGAAGTTGAATTTTATGAGATCTAATACCGCCCCACCGTTGTGATCCGTGGTTTTAGCAGTAAATTCTGTGTGGTCAGGCGAATGCCTTCCGTGCCGTCGTTCTCTTCCGGTTTCAAGTAACGAAGACAAGTTACATATGGCTGGCCGCACCATCCGACGAGCCCTGTGCTTATGCCAGAGGTTCCAATGGCAATGGAGGTCAATGCGACTCGCGCTGTCATTGGCAGGTTGGACTCAACAATGAACATGAACGGTGCTAATGTACACGTGAGTGAAAGGGATGAAAGCGAGAATATCTTCAAACGCCGGAATGTCTGTGCCAGAGGTCCCTCGTATGCTGGTTTTTCAGACTCTAGTAGCGGGGAATGAGATCCTGAGGTTTTTGACTCATTGAAGGAGGACGAGAGAAGACGAATTTGTGATGAATGAAGTGCTGTGCCCTGTGGTCGTGTTTTGCGTGCAAAAGTGGGATTGACGAGAGAGCGACGTGCCGTGAAGCATGTCGCGGCTCGAAAGGTGAGAGGGAACATGAGCTTGCAACGATTTAAAATTCTGAGTCCGCTTCCAGTCTTTGTACAGCCACATGGAACCACCGATCTACTACTCGAAGGCTGAGTTCATTGAGACGGTACGTGTTCCGAGGCCCATCATCGACGACAAACGGCTGCAACTTGACAGGATACAGGAAACAAGGTCTCCCGGCGAGCCACAATTGCTGGACCTCAGAATATAATACTCGGTGGCAAGACCATAATCTCGAGCGGGGCAATCATTCGTGGTGACCTTCGGCGTACTGGTCCCGGACATGCTGTCGTCATTTCGCTAGGACGTTATTGCTTGGTCGGCGAGGGATGCGTCATGAGGTCAGTATACCAGTTCCTTTCGTGGCGCGACCAATAGCCCTATGCCAGGCCACCCTACAAGACATATCGCGGCAACTTCAACTACTACCCCATGAAAATTGGAGATTATGTTCACATCGGTGCCAATAGTGTCGTTGAAGCAGCTACCATTGGAAATCATGTCGAAATTGGCAAAAACTGTGTCATCGTGCGTTCGCTCCGCTCAATTCTCAAATCATTTGTCTGACGCCCGAGACAGGGAAAGTTTACCATAATCAAAGACTGCGCCAAGATAGCAGATAATACCATCGTGCCTCCAAACACTGTCATACCTGCGTTGTCGTTGTTTGCCGGTTCTCCAGGTATGTGTGGATTGGTGGGTGTAGTTGGTCCCATCTGAAGAGGGCATGTTTTGTTAGGCCGATTTGTAGAAGACCTTGCTGAATCTACGCAAGAGATGGTGGAGGCGCAGACGAAGCAGTTCTATACACGCTTTCAGCCATTGGAAACCTCGGTGAAGCATTCAATTTAACGATTTTCTGCCACATAAGTAGATGAAAAACGTTGATTTTCTCTTGGCGTTTCGGCGACCAGGATAATTTCCATACACGTCCTGATGCGTCCTGAAGAGCATTCCTTATCGACTGGGTCGCGTTTTCTACCGAGTGCGCAAGTGGACGTTTGATATCAGGTTGTAACTTGTCACCCTTTTCATTACCTGCTGTTCCTCACTTTACTGTCTTACTCACGTGGTGGTATACCGACTTGTTTTACATCATACCCAGGCCTTCTAATAACATATATCGTGTCTATTGAAAATCAATTAGATGTATACAATATGAATCTGTCAACACTGAATTCTTCGCCGACATGTTTTTCAGTGAAATGTCATGTACATAGGAAGGCACTCAAAACTTTCTGCCGCGAAACGCCATCCCGTGACCCTGAAGGTTTGCGCGCGTCAATCATTCATGATGATTTCCGCCAAAAGCCAGCTCCTTCTTTAACGGTTAACGTTCACAATGGTTTCTCGGAGAAAGCCTGTCCCGCGCGTCGATGTGCCCATGCAGCATCAACCAGCAGACCCCACAATCCAGAGATACAGCCTTAGCGATGCTCCTGTGCCAAATGAACCTGTGGACGAATTTTACGACGACATACGAGTGGTCAATCAATTGCTTCACAGTTCGCAACCAGATATAACTGATTCCTCGTCGCCTCTATCGTTGAACGGTGAGGGCTCGATCAGTAGGACTAGTGATTCCACGGTGCCTCCAGGACAGCCGCAGTACCGACCATATCAGCCAGGTCAGTCTCTCGCGCCCATTCATACTGGCGAAACGTTGCATTTGGAAGACGAGACTTATGCACCAACGGCAACGAACCCGTTCACTGATTCACAAACCCACCTTACGGTGTCAGAGCGGCCCCACTACTACGATCAAGACTATCACCCGCCCTCCATGCACTCCTACGTCTCATACGAGGGAGATACTGTACCAGCTGGAGATGAACTCTGCGACGTGTCATTTGGCTCGGACGTTGAAGCCTATGCATCCGGCCACAGCCGAACCTGGCGTCTACCCCCTCGGTCACGATCTCCCACTC
>QLOM01007065.1:0-14922 GCA_003313785.1 Termitomyces sp. MG148
AGAGCTGACAAATGCTGACTAAAATTAAATTCACATGGGTTGTGCCACTATAGAGCTGACAATGCTAACTAAAATTTGTCAGTGCTGATCAATCTTACCTCAGCACATTGAGTTCCCAGGCTTTGTCGCATTATAATTGAGTTTCCTAGGCTTTGTCCCATGATATATAGATTCTCAGATGAGGTAGAAGCTACAGGAGTATTGGAACTGTCTAGAATAAATGGTTCAGGAGATGGTATTGGCTCTGTAAGAACATCTGGAACGTGTTTGAAGACCACTATGCTTGCTTTGGGGCAGGAAAAAGAGTTGTGAGTAGTATCTATAGGATGATTCTTGCTAGTTGATGTAAAGGGACGCTCTATCATGGAAAGCCAGGCAGACGCATCAACCACTCAAGTTGACCACCAAGTGGGGCAAGTGTTGAGCGAGCACAGTGACAAGCAACTGGCAAGCAAGAAGGCAGGCCACCAACAAGGGGTGGAGTAGGAGAGCGAGAGCAGAAGGCAAGGTTGTCACTGAGGAGCTCACAGTTATGCTAATGTGTAGACCCAGAAGCAATGATTGCTAGGACTGGGGATGTTCCATCCACCAGTCCTACTTATATACTACATTGGATACACTATAACTACGGTATATTGACTAATAGGGCCAGTATGTACTAAGCACTAATGAGTAAGCAACAGTCAGCATGAGTAAGCCAGCCAATGGCATAAAAGCCTGCATGAATAAGCCAGCCAATGGCATAAAGGCCTGCATGAGTAAGCCAGCCAATGGCATAAAAGCCTGCATGAATAAGCCAGCCAATGGCATAAAGACCTGCATGAGTAAGCCAGCCAATGGCATAAAGACCTGCATGAGTAAGCCAGCCAATGGCATAAAGGCCTGCATGAGTAAGCCAGCCAATGGCATAAAGGCCTGCCAGCAAGTAAAGTGGGTTCAAAGACCAGCTGACCTGCCAGGTGTCGATGCCAAGACAGAGATGGAGCAGGATAGGGCCGGAGCGGTCCAGATGGTGGCTAGATATAGGTGCCAACATCAACACAGACTAAGCAAGGCTAGGGTGGATGGTCTGAGGACCTGTCCCCTGACAGTTGATGTGTCTGTGTGGTCAATGCGTGGTTGCTGAACGGTTGAGGTAGAAGTAGTTGAAGAAGGAGTGCAATGTGTAGCAGTGGAATAAGATGGACGGGTTTGAGACACAGTAATACAATGTCGATAATCAATGTTGATTTCAAGAATTTTGTTGGCTAAAACATAGAAATCAAAAGAACCAGTAGGATTGTTTTTCCAGGACTTGCAAACCGTTTCCCAAAGCGTGCAGTACTGACAAAGGTCTGGAACACCGTCCATGAATTTCTAAATGCGCTTGTAGGGAGTAAAGTTCCAGGGTGTAGAAGAAAGTTGGTTGATGGCTATTTGCTAAGCTAGGACATAAGAGACAATCAAATGAGGTGTGCAAAGTAAATTGATGACAGAATCCTTGATTTGTTGGGCAGAAGCAGCACTCCCAACGCTATAACGACAATACAGAAAAGCAAGAATGTAGTGTAAGACAATAGTCAGACCTCAGAGTCTTTACACAATGAGTAAAGGCAGCTGATATTAACCTGTAGTGTAAGACAATAGTCAGACTACAGGTATAAGTGAGTAAATAGTTGATGGTGTAAGTAATAAATAGTGGCTCACCCTCAGAGTCTTTACACGATGAGTAAAGGCAGCTGAGGGTGTTTGGCCGATGATCTGTATATTTTGTAGGTGAAAATAAAGGTTGCCAAAGTGTCACAAATACCTTGAGCGGGCGGGGGCGCCGACGCGAGGTGGTGTTTGACGAAAAATAATAAAGTAAAGTAAAAATAAAATAAAATAAAATAGGAATTGTACTTCAGGCTGTGGCATCTCCTCTAACACTCCCCCAGATGCCCAGACCAATCCTAGGCACATAGGCCTATCTTCCCAATGAGGTACTCGTGTGCGGCTTTAGGAAGGGATTTGGTGAAGAGATCAGCATAGTTTTCAGCAGATGGGATAGGGCTGATTGATACATCACCTTCTTGGATGCATTCACAAATGTAATGGTGGCGTATGTCAATGTGCTTTGCTTGCAAGTGGCCCTTTGTGGATTGGGCAAGTGCAATTGCAGATCGATTGTCAGCATACAGGGTGATCGGTAGCAGTTGAGGGAGGTCGATCTCCACAAAAAAGTTGTACATCCATAGACCTTGCTGAGCCTCATGAGTTAGGACCATGTACTCGGCTTCCATCGTAGATAGTGCCATGGTAGGTTGCCTCTTGGAGCTCCAGGAGACTGGCCCACCGGCTACCATAAAGATGTATCCACCTGTTGACCGCCGAGTGTCGTAGTCTCCCCCAAAATCCGTGTCCATGTACCTGACAGGCTTTACAGATCCTCCCTCGGTCCTTGAATTGGTAATCTTGTAGTCAAGCATCTCTTTGACATATCCAAGTACATGCACAAGCGCCTTCCAGTGCTGTGGCCCTGGATTTGCCTGGAAGCGGACAAGTAGACCCATAAGAGAGGTCTGGTTGTGTAGCTACCTGTGCCCACATCAATGCTCCGAGTAGCTTCTTGTACAGTTTGTCATTCATGTAGTGTCGCTCTGTGTCTGTTTGAGGAGCCATGGATTCTATAAGCCTGATTCCTGCTGGGAGTGGCGTTGCGTGGGGGTTGCATTCAGACATGCCAAAACGCTTGATGACTCGTTTCAAGTATGCATTCTGTGAGAGGAATATGGAGCTGCTGGATAGGTCGCGTTTGATGGCCATGCCAAGGATACATGTTGGTTCACTGAGGTCTTTGATTTTGTACAGGGATGCTAGCTCCTTCTTGGCAGTTTCAGTGCCATCTGCAGAAGATGATATGCCAAAGACGTTGTCAGTGAACGTGTTAGTGACCGTGTGCTCGCCATTTGTTATCCATGACCGAACGCAACTGTCTGCTTGTGATGTCGTGTATCCCAATTCCGTGTATGCATTGTTGAGAGTGTGCCACCAATTGCGTCCTCCTTGCATTAAGCCATACAGGGTCTTCAGGAGAAGGCATACCTTCCCCTCCCCCCCTGCAAGCCCTGGAGGCACCTGCATGTAGATTGTGTGGGACGGCACACTGTTGAAATAGGCTAACACAAAGTCAACCTGCCAGATAGCAAGTCCAAGCTGGGCAGCGACGGCAATGGACATCCTAAGCGATTCTAGGCAAACCACCGCAGCGTATGTTTCTTCAAAGTCCTCCCCCGCTACCTGAGAGAAGCCTTTAGCTACCAAGCATGCCTTCCTCTTAACAATGTTGCCCTCCGCGTCAAATTTGTTCACGTCACGTAACCCCATCTGCACCCAATAACCTTCTTACCAACCGGTACAGACGATGTTGGGACCAGCTTGAAGACTTCTCTGCTCTGCAAGATGGCAAGCTCTTGTTCCATGGCTGGTCTCCAAAGGTCTGGTCTGCGCATGGCCTCCATGTAGTTGTCAGGGACATATGTGTTGTCATCCGCAGTTGACGAAATTGTAGCAACAAAGGCAAAGGCATCCTCAGCGAGGTACAATTTGGCTGGTGAGTCAGTGGGCTGTAGCCTTGCAAGGCGGTCAGATCGTCGAAGTGCAGGCGGTTGTGGCGGTTCAGGTGGCGTGGTTGGGTTGAGGCATTCAGAGCGTCGAGGGTTGGGCTGAGTTGAGTTCTTTGAAGCATGTGGCACGAGTGTGGCTTGTTTGTCCTTATTTTGGCCTAGTCCAGGAGTTTCAGGTACGGTCTGCATGGCAGAGTCACAGATCTCAGGGTTACTGTGGAGCGGGCCATTGGTGTCACGGATGTGTGGGGCAATAGGCTGGCGTAAAGATAGTACTCCTGGTGCGGAGGGGTCTGATGTAGGATGAATGTCAGATAGGAGGTCGTCTGTGCTGTCGAGTATTGTCAATGAACAATGGCCTGTTCCTTCGTCAAAGATCACATCGCGTGATGTGATGATACTGCATGTTCCCTTGTTGTACAGCTTGTATCTGTTATTTGAGTATCCCACCAGAATGTACTTCACGGAGCGTGGGTCGAGTTTTGACTTCACTAACTCCTCTGGGACTTTGGCGAAGGCAATGCAGCCAAAGGAATGGAGATGGCCTACATCCTGGCACTTTTTGGTCCACCCTTCCTCTGGTACGTGGTCTGGGTGGCGTGAGGACGGGATCAGGTTACGAGTGTGGATCTGAGTTGATGCTGCCTCAGCCCAAAGTGACTTTGGAAGTTCACTATCAGCCAACATGCATCTTACTCCTTCAATCACAGTGTGTATACTGCGCTCAGCCAGACCATTTTGCGTGTGAGCATAGGGTGTGGTGATGTTCATGTGGATACCATGTTCTGTGCAGTACTTGATCCAGGCCTTGTTCACCCACTCCTTCTCTGCATCGATCCTGACCATTTTGAGCTTTTCCCCTGTTTGGCGTTCTGATTTGACGTGGTATGCGATGAATGCCTCGAGAGTGGTTGTGGAGTCCTTGCGGGAGAGGAAGAAGCCTGACATCCTGGACGTAGCCCCGTCAATGGCAAGCATCATGTATGACACTCCCCTCAGTGACGTAACTGACGCAGGTCCCCAGAGATCAATGTGTACACACTGGTTGGGAGTAACCTCTGTTTTGACTTTGGCGTCGTATGGACAAGCTGCGTGTTTGCCATACACGCAGTCCTCACATATGCCTTTCGCATCCATACTCCCCTTAACTGTGAGACCGTCAACCAGAGTTTTCCGTGTCATATTCTGAATGCTTGTGATACCAGCATGACAGAAGCGACAATGCCATACTTTGATGCTAGCAGGTACATGTTTGGAGGATGCGGCCATGGCTTGGGTAGTTGTGTCTGTAGCGTTGTCGAGTGCGTTTAGCATATACATCCCTTTGGTGGCATGGTCGATGAGTACTTCTTGGCCGTTTGCATCCCAGAATACCGCCTTTCCACACGAGAAGGTGACTGTGAAACCAGCTTCATTGAACTTCCCTATTGAGATAAGGTTTGCCGCCAAATCAGGTGTATGGAGTGCCTGTCTGAACACAAGTTCCGATGACCCATTCTTTGTTAAGACTGTCTTCTTGACTGTGCCTTGTCCAATGATGTGGAAAACGCCTCCGACTGGTGCAGACTGGCCGCTCCTTGGTGTCGCCAGTTCCTTGTACTCGCAGAAGACATTTCGATCAACAAAACAATGATCTGTAGCTCCTGAATCAGCATATGTCGGTATCTTCCATCCAGCTAGCATTCCCTGTATGTCTGGGATAGGGGTGAGGTCGCATATGGAATCTGCTGATTGGGCTGCTAGAGCATAGGTGACATGCGAAGTCATGGCGTTTGCAAGATTTGTGGTTGGGGCTGTGCCTGTCGTGGCGGTGGCGTTTTTAGCGGCGTTCAGGGTTGTGCTTGCTTTCTCGTGGTTCCTGAAGCTCTGAGGGAATTGTCCCTCTTTACCTCCTCCAAGCCGAAAGCAGTCCCCAATGAGGTGTCCTGAGCGCTTGCAGTTCAGGTTTGTGCAGACAAGTTTTGATTTTGTGGGCTTTATGGTCGCCTGGAGAGCTGTGGTTGAGGTCCCAGTTGTTGGTTTCTGTATCCTGAGGCGTTTCCAGTGGACGTTTAGTCCGGCAATAAGTGTAGCAGAAGTGGTTGCAGAGTAGAGGCTAGCAACTATCGTGTTCCATGACTTGGGTAACGAATTCATTATGATTGTGCAAAAAGTTGCATCAGTGATTGCTGCGCCCTTTTCCATCGCTTCCTTCCATTTTGTACGAAGGTTTTGGATATGGTTGGGGAAATCGTCGCCGTCCATGAAGATCGTGGCACGTAAACGGTTCTCTGCTCCCATTGCTGCAAGGTCGGACATCACACTGTAAGTCTCAGTGATTGTCTTCCATGCCTCAGCCGCTGTCCCATCCATTCTGATGCCTAGACCTGTTGGGTTTTTACAATTGTTTATGATTAAGCTGAGTGTCTATGCATTGCGAACATCCCATTTATCCAGGGATGGGCTCAGGGACGACCACTTGGTCGGTTCTCCTTTTGGGACAGTGGTTGCGAGTTTTGTGGCATCTTCTGTAGACTCCATTTTGGGATGGTCGGTAGTATCAGCCTTTTGTTGGGTAGTAGTGGAGGTGGTGTCAGTTTTTCTCGTGGCAGGAGAAACAATGGTCCCTTCAAGGTATCCGTGTGCTGCTATCCAGAACCCTGTCCCTGAAGGCTGCAAAGTTGGTACCGTTGAACTGCGCATCTTCTGGGAAGATTGGCAGGTTGAATGCATTTGATGCTACGTTTGCCGACATTTTTGTAGTGTAGTTTGTGGTTTTGTGTGTGTGTTTGAGCTGGTAAGACAGGAAAGAGGTTCTACAGTGTTGACAAGACAAACGCTAGCGGGGCCCAATAATCTGTAGTATAAGACAATAGTCAGACCTCAGAGTCTTTACACGATGAGTAAAGGCAGCTGATATTAACCTGTAGTGTAAGACAATAGTCAGACTACAGGTATAAGTGAGTAAATAGTTGATGGTGTAAGTAATAAACAGTGGCTCACCCTCAGAGTCTTTACACAATGAGTAAAGGCAGCTGAGGGTGTTCAGCGCCAACGTGAGGTGGTGTTTGACGAAAAATAATAAAGTAAAGTAAAAATAAATAAAATAAAATAGGAATCGTACTTCAGGCTGTGGCATCTCCTCTAACAAAGAACATCATGAGCTGTTTGAACGGGGAAATTGCAAGGACCACTACACATGGGAGGGAGAGAGTTAAAGATCTTGGATGAGAGTTTCCCTGTCAAAATGTACGTGCATACGTTATTGTTGTGCCAGAAAACTGTAAGGGCGACCTCTGGAGGCTATGGCTCAGTCACACAGCTGGCAGAGGGAAATCCAAAATATATATAGGTAATACAACAATAACTACTCACCTGGCAGAGGGAAATCCAAAGAGAACAAGTCTAGGGATTCCCTATGCCAGGAGTGATGCTTCCAAGGCTCCAGAAGCATGGGAAGTAACTGTATAGCATGACAAAAGCCACAATAAAATTTATAATCTAAAAAAGGAAAATCTCCGAAAATAATCAAAAACTCGGAAATTGCCATTGCCAGAGGTCATGCACATGTCTCATGTGACTTGCTTAGTAATTTGGAGGCTAGCCTCGAGATGACTAAGCCTCTGGATGCTTACTAAGCCTCTGAAAGCGTTGGCTACACTTGTTTGAATGATAACTAAAGAACTAGAGCACCTCAAGGGCTGAGAATAGTACCAATAGATAGTGTTGAAAGAATAGAAGCAGTAAAGTAAGAGAGTGACAGCAGAAATAGGGAAATAAATAGAGGAAGAATGAAAGAATAAGGAGTGGAAGAAGGGAGAAATGAGGAGTCCCCTGACAAAAACCTTGTATGCATTCATTTCATCCTGTGTGGAGTGAGGAAGTGGTGGGGGGGGAGGGGGGAGTCACAACTTCACAAGTTGGATCCACCAGTAATCCAGGAGAAGGTATTGAACATATGTGACCATTCAGACCAAGATGGTCAATGAGAGAGGTAATGGTGTTATACCAAGAACCCCAATTGGCAGAAGAACCAAAACAAGGGACTATCAATAGTGGCGGGAGACAAGACTCAGAGAGTGGCTCAGAAGAAGACATAGAAGCCAGGCAATGATTGGGCATAGTGATGTTCAGAGAAGAGAGTGGAGCAGACAGAAAAACAGAATGATATATGCCATGGGTAGGTGTAGCAACAGTAGGCAAATAAATGTTTGAATTTGGATTGATAGTGTTCAAGGGTGGGACAACTGAGGGATGAGCGGTCAATGGACGTTGACTTTGAGGAGTTTAAATATCCCGGTTGCGGATAAGAAGGAACACCATTCTGTGACTGAGAAGAAAAGTACGGGAGAACCCCAAAATTAGGTGTGGAAAAATAAAATTAGGGAAGCAAGGTGGGATAGTTCAAAAAAGGAAAGTAATGCTGGTGTGGTAAGCCAAATTGGGGTTGAGAAGAACCCATAGGATTTGGGCCATGAGAGGGCAGTAGGGGTCGAAAAGAAGATGTTCCCTGTCAAGACTGTGTATTTCTGGCGAGACAAGGCAGAGGACAAACCGTAGAAGAATGGGTGGCGGGTGGCGTATGAAGCAACGGGCACTCATCTGAACAAGGAAACTGTGACTGTGGAGAGGCAGCAGACAGTGGGCAAGGAGGGTCCGGAGTACTAAGAAGAACCTTGGAAGAAATCAAATACTGAGAGTTAGAAGAAAAAGCAGACAAAACTGGTTGAGAGGAAGACTGATAAGATGTGAAATGAGACAAAATCGGCTCAGCATCACCCGGAGGCAAGGGAATAGAGGCGGAAGAGATACAAGGAGAAAAAGATTGATGAATGTGGGGGTCGGCATGGGAGTAGCCAGAGAAGACTGATCTATAAATGGGTTCTTAGAAGCAGAAGGGAAGGAAGTCGAGGAAGGATGACAAGAAAAGCCATTGTATGTGTTCAAAACAAGCATGTCAGACAAGCTGTGAGGAATATGAGGAGGAAGTTCTTGAGAGACAGAAGCGTTGAGAGAGGTGGGACCCTGCAGAACAGTCCACAGCATTGAAGCCAGTGTATGCAGAAAATTCAAAGACTGCAAGTGTAAGGGGAATGCTTGACGTCTGTGGAACTCCTTCCACAGAGTCAGCGATGCAAGGGGCAAGCGAGAGTCGAGCAAGCGCAAAGGCGGGCAGAAGTTGGGCAAGAGGCAAGCAAGGCTAACAGAGGGTCAGATGGCGCTAGATAAGCTTACGGTCGGTTCAGTAGATAGGCCAGAAGAACACTGCTATTGTTCAGCCTGGGGATATTCTATCCCACAGGCTGCCTATATATACTACATTGGTGGCTGTGCTATTACTAATACTGTTTACTAATCAGGCTCTGGTATGTAAAGGAGTATGACTAACAATAATCGATGCTGAGTAAGGTTCGGGCATATGGCTCATCAAAGCTGACTACTACATGATGAAAAGGGAAAGGGTGGGCCAAGCAGCCGGTCAGATCTGCTAGGAATAGGCGTATCGTTGGACTAAGCTCAAAATAGGGTTGGACGTGGTCCGGAGACTGGTCCTCTGACAGCAAGGGTGGATTCAAACAAAATGGGTCAGTCATAGTTGCCTGAGAGTAAGAGGAATATGTGAGACAAGATAGATGGAATGCAATGATATGTGAGGAAAGGAATTGTTGAACAGAGGCAAGAGTAATTGAAAAAGCAGGAAAGACAAGAACAAGTGTAGTGCAGCGTGCTCCAAGAGTACTAGTAGAAACCAAGGAGGCCCATAATCTGTTGGACTGATACTCAGGAAGCGATAACTTGAGAGACAACAAAGAATCACTATAAGAAGGTAAAAAGCCTTAGTGTCTGGAGAGAGAACAACTATTTATTATAATACCAATAAGAAGGTAAAACTAGTATGTCTATTGGTTACAATAAGTATAGTGAGATCAATGGGTTTGCGTCGCGTGTACAAGTGACTGGAAACACATGACTAGTTAAGTAAGCTGAAAAAAATAGAGAGGTAGAGAGAAAGTTGTCTGGCTGACACTATTCAAGGGTGTTGACCAGTATCCAGAAAGAATGGAGACATCTGGGTAGCAGCATGTACATGGTTGTTGTATTGTAACTCTGCATCTGATAGTAGGTCATCCCAGTTGTCCTGTCTTTCATTGCAAAAGAGTTGGAAGTATTGTTCTAGCTCTTGGTTGACATGATGCTCAGTTTGGCCATCAGACTGAGGCTGATAAGCAGTAAAAGTGTGAAGCTTTACATAGAGGTGACCTCCAGAGGTTGTGGCTAAGTCACACAACTGGTAGAGGGAAATCCGAAGTTTATTAGAACAGTACAGTATGACAGAAAAGATAACTAATCACCTGGCAGAGGGAAATGCTCCATCTGGCCGGTGATACCCTTCTATGTCCTGGAATTGCCGTCAGTAACTGCATGCTAGTGATGTTTCTTGCCCAACTTCATCATTTGTAGTGCTCAGCTGCTACTGCATGACTTTTTGCATACCATGAGAGTTGAACCACCACCCTTCTGGGTCAGTTGGGTTTACTTTATGTTGAGAGACATTTCACTAAGCTGCATGGCTTAGTGGAATGTCTCCAAACAAATCCAAAGAGAACAAGTCTAAGAATCTCTCTGCCATGGCGCAGCGCATCAGCGCAAGTGGTGAAGGCATGAGAACAACTATGCAATACTTTCTGGCATGGGAGCATCTCATAGATCTCTAGAGATCGCTGGAAAACTCCAGGGTTCTGAAAAAAGAAGTCCTCTGACATCACTCCCCCCCTTAGAGTGCAGCATCTTGACGCACTGGATAGAACAGATTGTGAATGGCATGGTTGGTCAAGGAGATGGAGTAGAGACTGCAGATGACTTGGGGTGCCTCAGAGTGGTTGTGGTGAAAGTCCCTGACAAGGGCGGGTGCATGAACATTTTTGGCCAGGAGTTCTCCTCAATATTGTAGTCCTTCCACTTGACCTTGTACTGTAGTTTATGTTGTAACAGGCAGCTGTCCAAGATCTTCTCTACTTTGTACTCTACTCTGTTGCCAGCAAGGACCAGAGGTGGCAGAGGAGGAGCTTGTCAGCCAGGGATGAGGTCATCTGGGGCAAGTGAGAGCTTGACCACATTGAAGACCAGGTTGATGCATGCCAACAGGCAATCAGAGTCAGTAAGCAAGGAGTCCTACTTGACATTGATACACCTGTCTCCAACCAGTGAGACAGGTTGAGTAGATAAGTAAAAGAATAAACTTACTTAAGCCTGATAAAAGAAAGCTGAAACCTGTAAGCTTTGGGCCATCAAAAACTGTAGACAAGTAAAACTTACTTAGAAACCCCCTCCCTGTGCAAAAGAACAACCTTGCAAGTAATTGACGGCTCAAGGACATGCAGCCATCAAAATCTGATGACTGGTACACCTAAATCCAGTGGTGGTGTATGGCTTGGTCAAGGATCATGAATCAATGATCAAGTGATGCAGCATCAAAACCTTTGTGAACTTACCAAAGTCACACAAAAGTTGCTTGCTCAGTCCTTCCCTTGCCATCACTAGCCACCTCCAACCCAACATTGCCAGCTCATGAGGAGACAAGACAAAGAGAGGCAGAGATGAAGGGACAATGAGGAGAAAGGGACCAAGCAAAAGGATTAGCCAACAAAACACTGGCTAAACACATAGCCAGCATGCTACCCAAGCCTTCAGGCT
This sequence comes from Termitomyces sp. MG148, assembly GCA_003313785.1. Taxonomy (NCBI): domain Eukaryota; kingdom Fungi; phylum Basidiomycota; class Agaricomycetes; order Agaricales; family Lyophyllaceae; genus Termitomyces; species Termitomyces sp. MG148. Next base: position 11,259 of record QLOM01007065.1, read on the forward strand.
ACCATAACCAAACCCAGGCTTGATAAAACAACAGAAAGCATGCCAACCAACAATGGTCCATGCACAAAGAAAAAAATATAAAAAAAGACAAATTTTGGGGGAGCAAGGCAAGCAATCACTTGCCACAGCTCAGTGTCCCCAGGGAGCACAACCACTTAGGCTTACAAGCACATAGTATTAGCTTTGGGTTTTCTTTTAATTGATTTTATTATTGAGCCCAAAATAGTTTGGAATTTAAGCCAATTCTAAAATATTTTAAATCAAATAAAAATTATTGCCTTCAAATCTGCTAAAAGTGTGCACATGTGTAACTAAGCCCCACAAAATCAGTGAATTGTGAAGTGAGCTAAGATGACTTTGGTCCGACTAAGTTAAGCTTTTCAAATTTGCATCAATGTTTGACCACATATGGTCCCAGCTGTTGATGTGAGAGCTTCTGCGAGGGCCCAGTGGTCACAATGTTGGATGCGTCTAGGTAAACACAATCCCTGGGCTTGTACTGGAGAGCCAGAGTTTGTCCTCAATCGTAGTACCAGGCCATGTTGTCCTTCACCTTGGTCAGCGTGGCCTTTGCGTCCTCCTGTGCCTTCTGCATGCAGTTGACAAAGTTGTTGACCAACTCATTCTCTGATCACTGTGCATGTGGTTTGAAGCCCATCCAGGGGTGCTGGCCAGTGTCAAGGAAGAACAGGGAGACCTGTGTGGATGCATGGACATGGTTGTTGTACTGGAATTCCACCTCAGGGAGGAGCTTGTCCCAGCCAGTTGTTGGGACATGGTCTGACTGGCCCAAATCTCCTCTGTGCTCTGTTGGAACACATTCCACTAAGCCATACAGCTTAGTGTAATGTCTCCCAACATAAAGTAAACCCAACCCATTCAAGTTGGTGATACCCCACTATGTCCTGGAATTGCCAGGGTTGGTAACCACATGCTAGTGATATTTCTTGCCCAACTTCATCATTTGCAGTGCTCAGCTGCTACTGCATGAGTTATTGCCTACCACAAGAGTCAAACCACCACCCTTCTGGGTTGGTCGGGTTTACTTTATGTTGGGAGACATTCTACTGAGCTGCGCGGCTTAGTGGAATGTCTCCCAACATATAGATACCTATAGTTTTCAGCTTTGTATGATTTTATGCTTATGCTTCATATAGAGGCACTTGATGTCATTCCTGAATTTAGAAATTATACTAAACTCCTTTCCTGTCTTTTTGCACCTCAACCATCTCTACTGCTTCACTACACTTACATCTTATATAGATAGTGCATGGGTCACCTTTTTGTTCTCTTATCTTATCTCTGTGCCTATAAGAAACAGAGAAGTCCAATAGTTCAGACAATCAGCTATAGGTCTTTTAGGCATGTCAATGGGGTCAATCAATGATGTTGGGATTATTGATCACTGGATGGCTCTCCATAACAATCTGAAGTGTGTAATGTGGTTACATAGTCCATTCCCCTCTTGATATTTTTTTTGAGCTGCTCTGTGTTCTCTTCTTGAATGTTCCAAGTGTTTTTCACTACGTACTCAGTGGTCAATTGATTGTATTGTCCGCAAACTAACATTCTCTATAACATGCTATTCATGCGTGATTCAAGCTTGGAACAATGCCACTGTACACTAAAAACCATGAAACATTTCCTGCAAGACAGAACTCGTTCTGCCACGTATCGCTCGTTCGCAAGGCAAACTCGGGTACAACGGAGCTGACACAACTACCGTGGTTGGCGTCTTCCAAATCGTATCAGCTTGAACCCAACCACACAGATCGAAGTAGCAATAGGTGACTAATTTCTCGATTCGCGTTCAAAATACCTATGGCCAGATGACCTTAAGCGTGTAAACATTCTGACTTTTGTATGGCATCCAAACATCCGTAAAGAGCCAACCATATGTAAAACCACCCACGAGTGCGAGCTAACTAGGCATTTAACGCCCACAGAGCCCACTGGAGGTGTCGATCGGCGACCTTGATTTTGATAAAGATGAGATGTATTGATTGATCTAGAGATTGTGTACTGGACCTGGATGTGGATCGCAAAAGGTGTGAAAGGGCATTGGATTGATGAGGACTTCCAACTTGAGTTTGATGGATATCGAAGGGTAGACACAGCATACAACACAGAAGCCATGACGCTACTATCTTTGAAAATTTTATGATGATGAAAGCATGGGTCCTGTCTTTAATCTTGCGTTCGAGAAGACATCACGTACGATAGGCAATTTAGGTTTCTTTCAAGAGAAAAAACTGTTGGGGCTTAGTGCGGGTTTGAAAGATAAGTCCAAGTTGATACGAGCGTTGGACCAATCAAGTGCACGCGTCGTTGGTATACGTGAGTCTAAGTAGCCAATCTTTAGATTAGAACACCGATATCTTCGGAATACCTATGTCGTTGTGACTTGGTCAGGAATTACAAACGCCCGTAAGGCGAAAACGGATCAGTTGACCATCAGTATCACTGATATTGCTTGTCTGGGGTGAAAATGTGAGACAAGATGCGCATGTGGGTGTTGTAACAAGACAGGCACACCAAACGGAATAAAGGTGGAATCTTTGTGGCATGTCTGCACTCACGAAGCATTTAACGGCATGTAGACAGATAGTGCACGATGAGGACTGATGTAAGTGATGCACTGCATGCGATTCACATAGTTCATCAGAAAGGAGGAGCACTGCAACGGGCTCAGGACCGATGATGTTCAAGATCCAAGATCTAGTCAGACAACTACATACATATGTCAGATGAATAGAAAGCAAGTAGGCACCCACAAGATTTATCTTTGTTCGTACCCACAACGACCACAGGAAGTCCTGAATTGGAAAGCGACGGTGGAGATACGCCAGGCACTGCACGAGACCAACTTCCATTATAGATTCAGTGCCTACGTCGTTCTTTGAAGGTGTGAACATGTAATCCCCAAGCTGTAGGGCAAGTCTAGAAGCCAAAGACTGTGCGAATGTGCTATCATGATATCTGTCTGGGCGTGCTAGAAGCCGATTACACTGAATGTGTGAAATTGGCCTAGACGAGATTCTTGGGTTTGTTTAACACGTTCTGCAGACTTGCATTGAAGCTTGCGATTGGTGTGAAGAGAAAATTTTTCAATCAAAGATAGGTGATCAGCACTTGTCAAGTTGAAAAAGTTGGAACACTTTATTGATAACATGGAGCGAGCAAGGAAAGGAGTTTCAGGAGACTCTACGATCGGCGGTTGGCTATCGCATCCGAACCCTACGGAATGATACGCACTTTTCGCCAGATACAGATTTGTCGATATTCTTACTAGACTCGTCGAGGGTCATTGAAGATACTCGAAGGGAATGAGCATTGATATTGATGATGAAGATCTGCAAAGTACGATCTTGTTAGAGGTTTTTTGTGTGGGATGTGGCTACCAAAATAATTGTGTGGAGAAGCCAATTTAGGTAACCCCGTAAAGTGCTGTCTTTTGTCTTTGGTAACCCCTCGTGACAAGACTGCCTTTTGCCTTCCTTCATGGCCGTATTGTCTTTGCAGCATCGACGAACTTTGAATGCCCGATCCAATAACAAAAAAGCTCTACGTAGACGGGTAAGAACAAAAAACTCCGGGACATTGCCGGTCTCTGTTTTTGTTCAAACCCAGATCCGTCGACTTATTCGTTCACCCACGCGTACCG
>QLOM01007078.1:0-11812 GCA_003313785.1 Termitomyces sp. MG148
GAGGCTTGTTATAAGCCTCCTTGATTGCCATGGCTTCTCGTAGATGGTGGAATTCTTGAGTACATGAGCAATCGAGACTGGGTCAAGGGTTAAAAGACGCTCGTCCCACTAAGGGAAGTGCTTTAGACATATTTCCAACTGTAAAATAATAATCAGAACATACCGGTCCAACACCCCGAATTCTAATCGAACGACCATACTTTTGGACGAACATTTCATGTACTCTAGGTGAGACTGAGGGGCTGGTCTTGAGAGTTAGAACAGTAAAGTCGAATATTTCTCTTGACGTACTCAAGCACAGCATTTAAGTGATTCTTAAACCATCCAGTGACCGGTGGTCCAGCAATCTTCTGTAAAGGATTCCATTTGACTTTGACGAAATTCTCATAGATAAGGTGTAACAAAAACAGCGCGAAAGAAGCCAGTAGACTGTGCAGGATATATACCAGAGACATAATACACTGTGAACAAACTGCGCTGATGATACATTATAAGAAGACAAGAACAATAGAAGCGATCAGCACGTGAGAGATGCTCATAGAACATGACGCGGGCACGTGACTGAACAATAAGAAGGCTTGATGCTTGTCCTTCTGTCACTACTTCTTATATGTCCCCACCGTCTTTACATAATACTCAGAAAACATAGACATATATAACATATATAACATATATATACCTCGATGTCGTAGCATAGGGCATTCTTATAATACAGGACTTGCCCCAGTTCTATCGAGAGACTCTTACTCCGTTGTTACATCATTACAGCTGAAAGTATTTTTCGCGGGGATCGTTTTATCAGACATAAAGATGGGGCGGAGATCGAAAAGGTGCCATGGACTTCGTTTTTAGAACTGCCAAAAAGGATGGTCCACGGCCAATCGAAACAAATTCTCGCAAATTGGAACGACGTCCAAGACAACCAGGTCATCTGCGCAACAAAAGCGACGACATCGGTGGTCAAGCTTTGCAGCCTCTCGGGGCCTTTTAAACTTGGAAACATTGGAAACATTCCGATTCTCCTGGAGATGAGGTCGACGCGAAAATCTTTGTCGTGCACGAATAGAGTAGGGCCCATTAATCATATAAAGTTTTCAGAAGAGAATGAAGACGTTCTAATGCTCATCGTCGTGCGGTATCTTCCACTTCTTGGTGGGAGGCTCTAGGACTTGCGAGTCGTATGGTGGCAATAGCTCTTCAGGTCTGTGTCATGATACACGTGACCACCTCCCTATAGACCTCGTAGTTAGTACTTACCTTCCTTATCTTTGTCCATCTCGTTCTTAGGTATGTTACATTTCTCTGTTATGTACTTACTCGAAATACATTCTCGTTCTTAGTGCTAAAGACGCGTCGCATTGCGAATCGCTGGTCAAAGCCTTACACTTGGACAAAGATAATTTTTTTTTCGGCGCCTCGATGTCGGATCCTCCAGGCCACGAGGACATGGCGGCGCCAGACCCGGCGCAGGACGACAGACTCGCGGCAGTACTCGCCCGGGTACTGCGGCTGGAACAGGCGGTTCGGCGTCTCGAGCAGGCGGCGCAAGGACAAGGCCACCACCAGGTTCAGCAGATGCCGCACGTCCCGGGGATCGACCCACCCAAGGTGTATGATGAAACGTCGGAGCGCTTGGCGGATCTGTTTGCTGAGCAAGGTGAGGCTGCGACGGCACACGATGGCGCGGTTTCGCATGGCCCGAGTGAAGCAGGTGCGAAGAGGAAGAGGCGCCGAACGGCGCGAGCGGCGGTCATCCATGCAAGGACGCCGAGGTCAGAACACGCGGCACTGGAACTGCTGGTCACGCTACGAGTGCATGTGCAGGGTGCGGTGCAGGTTTTGGACACACGAGCCATGGTCTACTCGGGTGCCAGTTGCTGCTTTGTGAACCAGCGTTTTGTGGACGAGCAGAAGCTGCTGACGGTGCCCAAGGCACGCCCGATGCGGTTGCGAACAATTGATAACTCAGAGGTGAAGTCTGGCCTCATTATGAAGGAGGTACGCCTGTGTGTGGTGGTGGGAGAACATGAGGAGATGGTGGTGTTTGATGTGGCAGACATTGGAGATGATAATCTGATTTTAGGCGTTGACTGGTTATGTCGGCACAGTCCGTCCATTGACTGGGGCCGCTCAACGATCGATTTTACGTCAAAATACTGTGAAGCGACGTGTTTGCGTGCAGCAACGGTTTGCAAGTCACCAACCTCTCAACCACAGTTGGCTGTGGTGGAGGCAGGGCTGACAACACCAAGTCGACTGAGGGCCTTTGTGCGTAAGGCAACGTGTGCGGCGCCGGCTCGAAATCAGACTGGTCAGACCGTTCTGCTTGAGAAGTTTCATGGGTTGAAGAGGGCACGTACCAGAGTTACACGGTTTCATCGAGAGCAACGTGAGAAGGCAGTGAGGGTAGCAAGGGCATGTATTGATGAGGTGTTGGAGCGTGCGGAGGTGGGGACTGGACCAGCCAAGGGTGGGACAGTGTTTTTGGAACAGAGGTGGGAGATGGAGTCAGCGAGGGGGATAGCAGGGCCACTTTTGACACCAGTGCGTGGGGCAGCAGGTCGAAGCTTCTCCCAGGAGCTGGCAGAGGAGAATGCACAGAAGAGAGGGGGTGAGGAGCGGAAGGTGGAGGATATGGTTCCAGGGGAGTTTCATGAGTTCATGGGGGTGTTTGACAAGCGGCGGTCAGAGCGGTTACCTGCGCACACGAAGTATGATTTGGGAATCGACTTGGTGGAGGGTGCAGATGTTCCGCCACCTGGGAAGCTGTACCAGCTGGCGCCAGCAGAGTTGAAAGCCTTGCGGGAGTTCATTGACGAGAATCTGGCAAAGGGTTACATCCGGCAGTCAAGCGCACCATGTGGAGCCCCAGTATTTTTTGTCAAGAAAAAGGATGGCAGTCTCCGGCTGGTTGTTGATTTTTGGGCAATGAACGCAGTGACAAGGCCTGATGCCTACCCCATTCCACTGATGAATGAGTTGCTGGATTGTTTGAAGGCGGCGAAGGTATTCACAACCCTTGACATGCGCTGGGAGTACTACAATGTGTGGATTTGTGAGGGTGATGAGTGGAAGACGTCATTTTGGACTTGGTATGGTCAGTTTGAGTTTTTGGTGATGCAGTGGAACGCACCAGCAGCATTTCAGCGGATGGTCAATGACTTGTTTCATGATCTGGTTGATGTGTATGTTGTTCTCTACCTGGACAATATTATAATCTTTTCAGAGGACCCAACACAACATGATGCACATGTTCAGGAGGTCCTGTGACGCCTTTGAGATGCCAACCTGTTCTTGAAACCAGAGAAGTGCCGTTTCCGCACAACAGAGGTTGACTACCTGGGATTGAAGATCTCGCCAGAACGTGTGGGTATGGATCTGGTGAAGGTCAGTGGTATCACAGAGTGGCCAACACCGTGGAACTTGCGCCACGTAAACCAGTTCCTGGGGTTTTGCAATTTCTATTGGCGGTTTGTGGAAGACTATGCGACGATTGCAAAGCCATTGGAGGACCTGAAGAAGAAGGGTTGCTTGTGGAGGTGGGGGATGGTGGAGCAGGCTGCATTTGATGAATTGAAGGCGACATTTGTGCGAGCACCTGTGCTGATGATGCCAGATACCAAGGCACAGTTTCGTGTGGAGACTGATGCATCAGACTTTGCAGTTGGTGCTGTCCTTTCACAGAAGGTGCAGGATGGAGAGTGGAGGCCAGTGGCATTTTTCTCCAAGTCAATGCAACCAGCTGAGCGCAACTACGACATGCATGATAAGGAGTTATTGTCAGTGGTAAGAGCATTCAAGGTTTGGCGTCCATACCTGGGAGTCCATTTGTGGTGGAAGTGTTCTCAGATCATCGCAATTTGGAGTATTTCATGACAGCAAGAGATCTGAGCCGGCGGCAAGCACGGTGGAGCCTTTTCTTGAACTGTTTCACATTTATCATCCACCACAGGCCTGGGCGTCTCAGTGCAGGGCCTGATAGCCTATCTCGGCGCCCAGATCATGAACCCCCACGGGAGTTGCGTGATAATGTAGAGGAGACAGTGCTCATGAAAGAGCGGGTGGCGAGGCGTGGTGTGGTGGTGGAGTTGGGGTGGTGTGGGCAGTCAGTGGTGGTGGAATGGGTGGCAGCGGTGCAGAAGATAGTGGCAGATGGTGAGATCTTGGTAAAGGTCCAGGTAGCAACCCCAAAGGATCCGAAATTGGTGCCGATCTTACAGATGGATGCGCCAGCATTGATGAAGTCCAAACTTCAAGAGTTCAGCGTGGAAGGGGGGCTTGTCCGTTTCCGAGGCCTGATTTATGTGCCAGATGACAATGAGGTGAAGCGTATGATCCTGCAACTGTATCATGATTCGATTCTGGCGGGACACCCTGGACGTGCAAACACATTGGCCTTGATTGCATGTAACTACTATTGGCCTCGCATGTCAGAGTTTGTCCGTCGGTATGTGGATGGTTGCGAGTTGTGTCAACGTATCAAACCCCTGCATCAGCGCCCATATGGTCCACTACAACCTCTCGAGGTGCCTGACGGTCCATGGCAACATGTGTCAACCGATTACGTTGGCCCTCTCCCAGTCTTGCGTGGCTATGATATGATTCAGGTGGTGTGTGACAAGTCGACAAAACGTGTGCACTTCTTGGGGGCACACTCTACTGATGACGTGGCCGCAATGTGTGATAGCTTTATGGAGCGAGTTTGGTGCTTGCATGGCACACCCAAGAAGTTGGTCTCTGATAGAGGGCCGCAATTCGTTGCGCGGTATGTCAAGCGTATGTGGGAAAGGCTGGGAATCAAGCCAGCGCTATTGACAGCTCATCATCCACAATCTGATGGCCAAACAGAGTGGGTAAATCAGGAACTTGAAGTTTACCTATGCGCGTTCATTGATCATTACCAAGATGATTGGATGGACTGGTTACCCTTTGCAGAATTTGCTTACAACAACCGAGTGAGCGCTACGACGGGGATGTCGCCGTTTTACGCTGAATATGCCTATAACCTGACATTCTCGGTGGATCCAGTGAATTCCCAGATGGTTCCAAAGGCTGATGCAAGACTTGACAGAATCCGCGAGGTGCAGGAAGAGTTGAAGTCTCTGTTGGAGTTGGCAGCAACCAGGATGAAACGTTTTTATGACGCGTGGGTTGACGAGACGCCAGATTACATTGTTGGAGATCGTGTTTACCCTGGAGCGGGCGGATTTGCGTTCGGACTGCCCGAATCACAAACTTGACTTTAGGCGGTTTGGCCCCTTCCAAATCGCGCAGAAGATCTCAGATACAGCGTACCGGTTGGCGTTACCGGATGGCTGGGCAATACATGATGTGTTCCATGTATTATGTTTGGTTCCTGCACGTGAAGACACAATCCTGGGGCAAAAACAAGAGCCGCCGCCCCCCATACAGATGGAGTCAGGCGATGAGGTCGAGATTGAGCGAATTCTATGGGAATGACGAACGAAGGGTGGGGTCACAGAATTTTTGATCCGCTGGAAGGGGTATGATGAGAGTGAAGATAAGTGGTTAAAGGAATATGACATGCCGCATGCATTGGAGGCTGTTAGATACAATTACTCAGTTGGTTGTATCAACGACTCTATATTGGTTAATATACCTGTTAGATACAATTACTGAGGTTATATTAGTTATGGTATCATATATGGTATGGGAAACCCGGAACGTACCTCAGTCGGTTGTATCAACGACTGAGGGTTCCCGAGTTCCGATTCCGTCCTATGTTTTCCAAACTATACAGTTCCTATTCCCCTCTGCAGCGGCGGTGCTCGGTCACGCTCGTGTGACGCGTGCCACGATCCCCTCCTCCAACACTCCCCCGGGCTCGCTGTACGCGTCATTCCTCAAAAAGTCGGAGCACCGCGCAGAGCTTGTGGTGCTGTGGTCGTGGTAATGGTTTTGTGAACAAGTCCGCCAGATTCTTGTTGCTTGGCACGTATTTGATCGTGATTTTCCCATCTTCTACGGATTGTCATATGAAGTGGTGGCATACGTCAATGTGCTTCACTCGGTTGTGGTTTTGCTTGTTCTCCGCGATCACAATCAAGCCATTGTTGTCTCTCTTTAGCTCAGCCGGGTAAGGTACCTGCATTTCTATCTCTGCGAGTGCTGAATACATCCATTGGATTTGTTCTCCTGCCCTTCCCAGTGCTATGTACTCAGCCTCGGTGGTGGAGGTTGACACCGTATCTTGGTACTTTGAGCTCCAGCTCGTCGGCCCTCCGGCCTGGAGGTAGACCCCTCTGGATATGGACTTCCTGGTGTCGATGTCTGACACAAAATCTGAGTCGTAGTATCCCCGGAGGGTGTAGTCCTGGTGGTCTGGTCCTCCATATCGAAGCTTATAGTGGAGGGTAGCCTTGACGTAACGCATGATGTGTAGTAGAGCGAGCCAATGTTGCTTCCCAGGGTTAGACATGAACCTGCTGAGCGATGTTATCGTGAAGGTTATGTCTGGTCTCGTTCCAACCTGGGCATACATGAGTGATCCCAGCACCTCCTTGTATGGTTTGTCTGCCATGTAATGTCGGTCTTCGTCTGATGCTGGTGCCTGCATTTGGCTCAGAATGATTCCAGGAGGGAGTGGGGTGTACTTGGGTGTACACTCTGCCATGCCATACTTCTCCAGTGTCCGCTTCAAGTATTCCTCCTGGTCGAGGAGAGTGATTCTTTTGCTTCGGTCTCACATGATTTGGATTCCCAGGACAAACTTGATATCTCCGAGATCCTTGATCTCATACTTCTCACCGAGTTCCTTTCGCACACATACTGCTTCCTCCTTTGATGAGGACATTCCGGATGTGTCGTCAGTGTACGTGCTTGTTACTGTCCTTTCCTCTTCATGATTCCTTGACCTCACTGATTGGTCTGCTTCCAAACGTTTGAACCCCAGTCTTCTTATGTCTGCATCCAATGTGCGCCACCAATTGTTTGCACCATCCATCGTTCCGTAAATTGCTTTGTCAAGCAGGGATACCAGGTTCTTCTCGGTGTCGTCGCTGTTGTCATCCCTGTTGCAGTCTTCAGCACTCCCCTGGACCTGCTCACTCTCGTTGATGTCGACTTTGAAGACGTCGCTTGGCCGCAGTGCATAACCCTCGGGCTGCTCCATTAGAATTGGGACCTGGGTTGGGGCATTGAGATACGCGCTCGTGTAGTCTATCTGCCACATTTCATAGTCCTTCACTGTTCCGACTGCCAGGTTCATGCGCAAGGATTCGTAGCGCACGAATGCATAGGTGGCAAAATAGTCCACCCCTGGGATCTGGGAGAAGCCCTTGGCTACCAAACGAGCTTTCCGGCCCACGACTTTACCGTCTGCATCATACTTGATGGCAAATGTCCAGCGGTTCTTCATTGTACGGGCTCCCTCAGGTCTCTCGATGAGTCGCCAGACCTTCCACTCATGCATGCGTTTCATCTCCTTGTCCATCGGGGCTTTCCACAGGTCTGGGCATGTCATCGCCTCGGAGTAAGATTTCGGGACCCAGGTGTCATCAGTAACCGCGGTCACTGTGAGCATGCCTCCGGGCCTCAATGCATATGTCTCCTCCTCACTCTCAGGGTCGAGCGGGTCATTGTCATGCAACAGGGAAGTGGGAGGTTGAGGCAGGTTGGACCTTGCGGCAATCCTTGCTGACTGTCGGGGCTCCCCATTGGGTGGCTCAGCATCATCAGGTCGGCTCGCAGGAACTTGTGTTTGGGGGGGACTCAGGGGTGCGGGATCAGCAGCGGGTGCATTGTCATGTGGTGTGGGTGTCTCCATCAGATGTACGTCAAAGATCTCAAAAAGGTCCGCAGCTAGGCCCTCGCGGGTGTTAGGGAGTGTCCGATGAGCATGGCCTTCCTCAAAGATGACATCTCGTGAGCGGAATATGTGCCCTGTCGGACGCTCAAGCAACTTGTAGTCGCTCTGGCCAAAGTATCTGACTAGTACACACTTGACTGACCGGGCGTCCAGCTTACTGATGCCATCTTCCCTAGGAATTTTTGCATACGCAGTGCACCCAAATGGGCAGAGGTGCGAGACGTCTGGTTTTTGGCCTGTGCGGATCTCGTGTGGTGTCATACCTGGGTGCCTAGAGCTTGGCACCATATCAAGGGTGTATACCGCGGTAGAGGTTGCTTCCCCCCAATAATGCGCAGGGAGTCATGAATCTGCAAGCATGCTACGTGCAAGGTTGAGGATTGTCCTGTTCCTGCGCTCAACAACCCCATTTGCAGCTGAGGAGTGTGGGGGGGTGGTCTCATGTTTAATGCCTCGCTTCCTGCAGTACGCATCCTACGTGTCATTTGCAAATTCCTTTCCACCGTCCGTACGCATGCACTTCACTCTCAGGCCAAGCTGTGTCTCAACCCTCATGTCAAAAGCCTTGAGACACGCCACTGTCGTTTCCTTTGATTTATTTGCCAAGTACCACACCTCACAGTCTGCACCTGCCTGGTCCATCGCGACCATCATCAAGCTCTTGCTGCCAGTTGTCTGAACTCGTGCTGGTCCCCACATGTCAAATGTGACTCTCTCGTATGGCTGTGTCTCAGGGTCCACCACTGCATCGAATGGGCGCCGGGCCTGCTTGCCCATAATACAGTCCTCACACCGTCCAGATGTCACCATTGTTGTAATGTTCATCCCCACAACCATGTCCTTCCGGGCCATCTCCCATAGCGTGCTCTCACCCACGTGAGCCATGCGTTGGTGCCATGTCTTGAGATCAGCTGCTCTGCTAACCGATCGGGTAGCTAGGGCCAATGGGGGTGGTTGTGTGAAGTCAACAGTGAACATTGTGCCTGACATGGGGCACTTCATGAATGGTCGGCCGTCAGGGGCATGCAAGGTAGCTCCCCCTTCATCAATGGCAAGCTTGACACCCTTCCTTACTAGTGAGCCAATAGACACGTAGTTGTGGTCCAACTCCGGTGCGTGGAGAGCGTCCTCAAAGGTAACCTCAATTACTTCATCACCGTACTTGACCCACTTCTGGACGCGGCCACAGCCCAATATTTTGAACGACCCCTTCGCCATCATGCCTGTCTGGCTGCCAGCATCTGGCTCCCTGTATGTGATGAAGTCGCTCTGGTCTGTGAAGAAGTGCTGACTTGCAGCTGAGTCTGCGTATGTGAGGCACCTGCTATTTGCGTCGTGACCTGCCAGGGTTGAGAAGGTCAAGCATCTGGTAGTCGCTGCGTTATTTGCTGATGTTACTGCTGAGTTGGCCTGTGGCATTGCCGTGGCCTGGTCAGCGTTACCGCTGGTCGTCGACACTGCCCCACCACGGCCTTTCCTCCACCACTCCAGGTATTGCCTCTCCATGCCACCGCTCTTCCAGAAGCATTTGTCTGCCGTTGATGATGCCCAAAAGTCGCTAAGCACTGTAGAGTTGACAAAAGCCTAGCACTTATAAACCAATAGGTTGGGCGCACTAAGTAACAAGGTTGAGTCCTGGCAGAGTCCCAGAAACACGTAAGTAAAGTGAAAGTAAAAATAAAGTTAATTGAAAGGTGCTTAGCACAACTAAGTGCTAATAGTTAGGCCGTAGGTGCCTAAGTCGAGTTTGCGTAGTGTCTTGTTTAGTCCCGTAGGTGGACTAGCATAAAGAGTGCACCCGTAGTTGGTGCCTAGTATGCCGTATGAGAGAAAGATAAGGAAAGCAACTCTAGGTACTAAGAGTGCTTGTGAGAGCGGATTACTGAGAAGTCAAAGATGGGCTGTAAACTCTGGTAATTGTCTGCCAAATGTGGTAGCTATGTACAGTTTTTATAGAAAAGGTAAGAAATCATATGTAAAATGTCGCTAAAGTGCTTTGACAGTGTAAATGAAAAATATAACCTAGAAAGTATTAATGCACCAAGGCTGTTTGCTAAGCGGTAGGATCAGTAGCTAAGCGTGAAAATGATGCCTTTAAGCTGTCTGTCACTTGTTAATTCCTTTAGCCATCGGCTAGTACTTCATTCCTCAAGTCCCTATGTTGAACTTAGAGCAAAACTGCTCCAAAACGCGCTAGAGAACGTCAGTAAGCGCTAAGAGGCGTTGGTAAGCGCTAAGAGGCGTCGGTAAGCGCTAAGAGGCGTCGGTAAGCGCTAAGAAGCGTCGGTAAGCGCTAAGAGGCGTCGGTAAGCACTAAGAGGCATCGGTAAGCGCTAAGAGGCGTTGGTAAGCGCTAAGAGGCATTGGTAAGCGCTAAGGAGCGTCGGTAAGCGCTAAGGAGCGTTGGTAAGCACTAAGAAGCGTCGGTAAGCGCTAAGGAGCGTCGGTAAGCGCTAAGGAGCGTCGGTAAGCGCTAAGGAGCGTCAGTAAGCGCTAAGAGGCGTCGGTAAGCGCTAAGAAGCGTCGGTAGAATGTAGCTTTCTGTGCTGAGTCTAAGTGGAGTCTCATCACCGTGTGTCCGATGCGGTTGCAATTCATGCATGTGGACTTGTCCTTGCCCAGTCGTCCAGTCTGCGTTGCCAGCGCCTGGGGGGAAGCTGCTGATGAGATTACGGAGGCCCCATGGAGCAGCAGTGCATGGGTGGTCAGCCTCACAACTACCTCGGTTGATGTGCTTTCGTTCGCCAGTGACCCAGTAACTGCGGCCCAGGAACTCGGCATTGACTTAATGATGTAAGCCCTGAACCGTCTGTCATCTATGCCAGCTCCCTGATCATTAGCCTTGGCCCAGGCAGTACGCAAGGCCTTGAAGTGCGCTTCAATGTTTGATCCATCGACGTACTTAATCGAACTCAGCTGCTCTTCGGCACGGATCAGCCCCAGGTCAGACCTCGCATCATGGATTGCCGTAAGTGACACCCATGCTCTCGCAGCAGACCCATCCATTGCCACTCCGGCTCCGATTGGGTTCACTACGTTCAGTGTGACCATGCTCCGTGCAAAAGCATCGCGCTGGAGCCAGTCTACATGTGAGGGGTTGGGGGCACCCCACCAGGTATCGGTAGCAGTTGGGGGGGTGGTGGTGGTGGTGGGCATTGTAAAGGCGACCTCCGGAGGTTGCAGTTAAGTCACGCAACTGGCAGAGGGAAATCTGAAGTGTATTAGAGACAGTACATATTACAGGGAAATAACTAATCACCTGGCAGAGGGAAATCCAAAGAGAACAAGTCTAAGAATTCCTCTGCCACGGCGTGGCGCATCAGTATGGGGGTGGGGGCATGAGAACGACTGTACAACATCTCGGAGAAGTCCGACGACTGCAAGGGAGCATCCCGGAGATCTCCGGGATGGCCAGAAAAGGAAATGGCTGGAAAAGGAAGTCCAGGGGGTCCCGGAGATTTCCAGGATGGCCGGAAAAGGAAGTCCAGGGGGTCCTGGAGATCTCTGGGATGGCCAGAAAAGGAAGTCCCCTGACATCACCCCCCCCTTAGAGTGTGGCGTCTCGACGCACCGGGTAGAACAAGTTGCAGACCGCGCGGTCCACCGGGGAGACGGGGTAGATGCCCCGGATTGTGCGGGGAGCCTCAGGGTGACTACGGTGGAAGTCCTTCACCAGAGCGGGCATGTGGACGTTTTCGGCAGGTTTCCAGGAGATGTCTTCGATACCGTAGCCCTTCCACTTGACCTTGTATTGCAGCTTGTGCCGAAATAGACGGCTGTCGAGGATCTTCTCCACTTCGTACTCTGAGCGGTTGTTGACAATGACCGGAGGTGGCGGAGGTGAAGCACGTCAACCTGGAATAGGGTTGTCCGGGGCGGGCAAAAGCTTGACCACGTTGAAGACCGAATGGAGGCGCTGCATGCTGGTGGGCAGCCGGAGCCTGTAGGCCAACGGTCCTACCTGGTGCTCAACCACATATGGCC
>QLOM01007093.1:0-17793 GCA_003313785.1 Termitomyces sp. MG148
CAACTGTACAACATCCCGGAGAAGTCCAACGACTGCAAGGGAGCATTCCGGAGACCTCCGGGATGACCAGAAAGGGAAATGGCCGGAAAAGGAAGCCCGGGGGGTCCCGGAGATCTCCGGGATGGCCGGAAAAGGAAGTCCCCTGACAACTACATCAGTCACCCATTGTGAATTGATTAGCTCTACACATGCCCAGTCAGAAGAAGCACAAGGAACAGAAGACATCAAACCTCCATGACCCACTACACCTCCAGAATTGACACCCTCTCTTATTTAGTTCTGACTCATTATCTCTTGAATTGGGTACAAGCCCAAACCTTGCAAAAATGTCTCCAATGTTTGGAACCGCATATATGGCTGAAATCACCCAGGTCTCAGCAAGTCACACACCAATTATTGGGAAGAAGTCTATAGGACCACAGCAACTCAATGTGTTTGAGCACAGCACAAAGCATTTCTTCAGTCACAAGGGGATTGCTTCGGACAAGCAGGTGGAGAAAGTGTTATACAATATTGATTCTAGCAATGTACGGGCATGGATCAGGGAGAATGAGGTAGAGTTGAGGAAACTTACATTTGCAGCCTTTATGTCATGTCTCAGGGGAAAGGTTCTGGCAACAGATTGGAAATGGGAGACAGTGCAGGCCCTGATGAAGAAGCAGGGGGAGGAAGAGGGGTTTTGGAATGGGCAAGTAATGTTAAGGAAGCAAATGACATGCTGAGTACAAATCCACGTTTCTATATCCCTCCTGAGAAGATGCGCAACCACTTACTGTTATATTGCCATGAAGACCTGCAATGCAATTACTTGATAGGCAACAAGGATGGTTGTTACAACACAATTAAGGAGTTTTTGAAGTGGATCCACACTGTGTCCAATCTCAATTGAGCCTTGGCAGCGTGAAAGTCACAAATTAGCAGGCACTTGGCTGCATCTATTGCGGCATCCACAAAGGCCCATTTGAAGAACACATCCAACCTGGCTAAGACAAGTGTTACAAAGTCAACAGCAGGAGCATCGGAGGGAACTGGAGAGAGTATGGTCTATGTGTATGCGTTAACGAGTGAGGAGCATAGGATTCTTAATGAGCACCAAGGATGCTATCAGTGTAGGTGTGTCTATGTGGATCATTGCACACAAGATTGTCCCAATAAGGAAAAAATGCTAACCTTGGTGGAGTATAACAAACAGAAGTTGACTTCTGTGATGGCGGAGGCAGTGCAGGCAGAGCAAGGAAGGAAGGAAGCAGAAAGTCAAAAGGAGAAGGGAAGTCAATTGTGGTGGCAGCAGTGTTTGAAGAAATATCTGACAGGAACAATAGCAAGGCAGGGTCTTAGTACATGCTTTTTGAACACATCACTTACCCTTGCATAGTTTTGGCTTCTTCCATTGTTCCTACTCAGGTCACAAACACACTGATTGATACAGGATCCCCTCCAGCGCTAATTTTGTCAATGCTCATAGATAAGTTGGGTTTGGTTCCACGCCGATTGTCAAAGCCATTGAGGGTTTCAGGAGCTTTTTTGTGGAATGGGTCAAAGAAAGAAGAAATGCAGTTGTCAACATATGTGAAGCTTGTAATTGTATTGCCATGTTTGCAATGGACCTCCAAGTCCCAAGTTTTCATTATTTGTTCAGGCCTGCAAGTGGACATCATTTTGAGACTATCCTTTTTGGCAAGAAAAAGCTTGTAATCAACCTGGGAGGTCAGAGTATGATTGAGAAGTCTTTGGGTTTTGATCTTCTGAACCCGCTGGACTGCAGAATATGTTGTGCAATTGGAAAAGAAGGCACCACATGTCAAGCACTATGAGGACAGAAAGAATGCAAGACAGGAGCGAGAATGGCTCAAGAAAGGGCAGAAGTTAGCACAAGAGGATAGGACAAAGGTTCATCTCAAATTGAGCACACTGTTTGCAGAGAAATTGCATGAAATTCAGGGATTGGATAAAAACACGGCCATGGGAGAACCATTGTTAGTGGAGTTAGTGAGAGCATGGATAGAACAGTTGGCATTTGAAGAGAAGTTAAAACAAATGGATGCAAAGATGAAGCAACGTTATCTCTTGCAATTTCTGGCAGATATTCCCCATGCAAGTGAACTGCCCTCAGATATTTATCATTGGATTCAAGTAAAGGCAAAGATCATGGTGGCCAGGTTGTATTCATGTCTGAGGAAGTATTGGAATGGGTGAAAGAAGTTGATTGATAAGCACATGGCCGCAGAGCATATTCAGCCATCATTATTGCAATATGCAAGCCCATCTTTTGTGATCCCAAAAGCTGATCCCTTGGTCCCACTTCAATGAGTAAACAATTATCAAAAATTGAATGCGATGACCATTCCAGATAACTTCCTGCTACCTATAATTGATGACATACTGGCAGACTGCACTTGTCTGCAGGTTTGATATTGAGGGAAGATAGATCTCATGAATGCTTTTTTCCAAATGCTAGTTCATCTCAATGACATTAAATATACAGCCACTCTGATGCCATTTGGGCTGTGGGAATGATCCATCATGCCCATGGGGTTGCAAAATGCACCTGCTACTCAGCAACACCATGTCATGCTTGTCTTGCAGGATTTCATCAGAAAGATCTGTCATGTGTACCTGGACAACATAATAATCTGGTCAACCACCATTACAGAACACATAGCCAATGTGGAGAAGATATTACAGGCCTTGAGAAAGGCCAGGCTCTATTGCTTGTTAAAGAAGAGTAATCTCTTTTGTACCAAAATTGATCTTCTTGGACATCACATTTCTGAGCAAAATATAGATATAAGGGGAATGCTTAACATCTGCAGAACCTTCTACAGAGTCAAGCAAGTGCAGAGGCAGGCAGGAGTCAGGCAAAAAGCAAGCAAGGCTAACAGAGGGTTGGACGGTGCTAGATAAGCTTATGGTTGGTTCAGTGAATAGGCCAGAAGAACACTGCTATTGTTCAGCCTGGGGATATTCTATCCCATAGGCTGCCTATATATACTACATTAGTGGCTGTGCTATTACTAATACTGTTTACTAATTGGGCCCTGGTATGTAAATGAGTATGACTAACAATAATCAATGCTGAGTAAGGTCTGGGCATATGACTTATCAAGGCTGACTACTACAAGATGGAAGAGGAAAGAGTGGGCCGAGCAGCTGGTCAGATCTGCTAGAAATAGGCATATCGTCAGACTAAGCTCGGAATAGGATTGGACATGGTCCAGAGACTGGTCCCCTGACAATAGAGGCCAACATGTCCAAGGTGGAAAAGATCCTTAACTGGCCTACCCTGAAAAGAGCAAAGCATGTACAACAATTCTTGGATCTATCCATTACATTGCAGCTTTCCTACCAGCTCTTGTGGAGCACACCTCAATTTTGACTCCATTGACAAGGAAGGAATGTAATATGATCTTCTCCCCTTGGACGTCAGATCATCAACATGCATTTGATTCAATAAAGCATCTCATTGTTGGTTGAGACTGCCTAACAACAATTGATCATGAGAATCCAGGAAAAAACAAGATCTTTGTGACATGCAATGCAAGTAAGCATAGGACTGGTGCTGTTTTGTCTTTTGGTAAGACATGGGAGATGGCATGGCCTATGGCTTTTGACTCACGTCAGTTGACGCCAATGGAGAAAAACTATCCAACACATGAGCATGAGTTGCTTGCAATTGTTTGTGCACTACATAACTGGTGGATGGACTTGTTGGGGTTGTCTTTTGAGATTTATACAGATCACAAGACCTTACAGAATTTCAATGCACAGAAGGATTTATCCAAATGTCAGGCGAGATGGATGGAATTTTTTCACAATATAATTATAGGATTCATTATATTCCAAGGGTAGACAACACTGTAGTAGATGCTCTGTCCTGGCTCCCAGATGAAGATGAGACTACAATGGAGGAGGTGCTTGTTTTGGAAAGCAATGTGATCATGGTCGATGATTTGAAGGCAGGATACCTAGTGGACCCTTATACAAAATGCTTACTCAATGATTATGCAAAGAAGATGTTGCCACATGGCATGGAGAAACGGAATGAGTTGTTATATGTGGGGGGTGGTTGATCATTCCAAAGTACAAAGGGTTGCGTGAAAGCTTATTCAGGATGGTCCATGATGAGCTGGGGCATTTCAGAGCCGATAAGTCTTATGCGGTGTTACGAGATTTGTATTACTGGCCAAACATGCAGTGTGACTTGATTAAGGCATATATCCCATTGTGCCTGGACTGTCAGCAGAACAAGAGCAGGACAACAAAGCCAGTTGGCCTCTTGCATCCTTTACCAATTCCAGAAAGTTGTTTTGAGTCAGTCACATTAGACTTTGTGGGTCCCTTGCTAGTTGAAGAGGGATTTGACCAGTTTTGTTTAATGACGTATCTTGCAGGAGCAGAAATTTGAATTGCTCCTACTCAATTGAGCCAGACTGGAGAGGAATTTGCAGAAGTTTTCTTTTGAGAGTAGTACTGCAAAAACGGCTTACCCTATGAGATTATTACGGATTGTGATAAGCTGTTTATGTCTTTGTTCTAGGGGCTCTGATGAAATTAATGGGCATCAAGCATAAATTATTGACTGCTTTTCATCCTCAAACAGATGGTGCATCTGAGCGCTCAAACAAGACAATTGTTCAATGCATTTGTTATCACGTTGACAGGGCTGAGTGAAAGCATTGCCATTTATCAGATTTACAATGATGAATACAGTAAATGTGTCAACAGGTTACTTGCCCTTCCAGTTGAAATTAGCTTTCTCACCATGCATACTGGTGCCGCTACATTCTTGCATGCCTGCCAAGACTCCAGCAGAGGAATTAGCCACAAGCGTGAAGCATAGGATTGAATCGTATCTGTCAGGAGCAATGGATAACTTGTTGGTAGCAAAGATTAGTCAAGCTCACAATTCAAACATCCATTGAGCAGTTGAGGTGGAATATAAAGTGGGCAATAAAGTGATGCTATCAACAGCAAATTGTAGGTGTGAATACATCCAGAAAAAGGATGGGAGGGTTGCAAAGTTTATGCCTCACCAGGATGGTCCTTATTTAGTCATCAAAGCATACTCTGCTTCATCCAAATACACACTGGATTTGCTGAAGAGCATGAACATTTTAAATTGTTTTCATGCAAGTGTGTTGTTGCCTTACCACATAAACAATGATGGATTGTTCCCTGGAAGAGCTTACAAGATGCCTGGACCAGTGATGACTAAGGACGGCCAAGAGAAGCATTTCATCAATAAAATTATCAATGAGAGGAGGAGAGGTCAATATTTGGTGCGATGGCGTGAGTTTGGTCCCAATCATGACAAATGGAAGAGTGGTAAAGAATTGAACAATACGGTTGCGTTGGATGAATGGGAGGATGAATGGTCTTGAGATTGACCTTGGGACAAAGGATGTTGGGAGATTGTTAATTTTTTTATTGGTGGGTGAGTGTAAGCAAGTTGCTTACAACACAATGCAACACAACGCAATCAAGGCAAGGAACACAATAGAGGCCGGAGATTGAGTGGACGTGATGTATTGAATAGGGGCAGAAAACTCTAAATTAGAGAGGCTATATATACAAGGTTGTAGTTGTAAGTAGGGGTGGAAATCCTTGTAATCATATTCTGTTCCTGTAAGAGCGACCTCTGGAGGTTGCGGCTAAGTCACACAACTGGCAGAGAGAAATCCGAAGTGTATTAGAGGCAGTACATACAACAGGGAAATAACTAATCACCTGGCAGAGGGAAATCCGAAGAGAACAAGTCTAAGGATTCCTTTGCCGTGGCGTGGCGCATCAGTGCAGGGGCGGAGGCATGAGAATGGCTGTACAGTACTGGGCAAGTCTCTCCGGAGATCTCCGGGGACCCCCAGAGAACTCCGGGGTGGCCAAAAAAGGAAGTTCCCTAACATCACCCCCTCCTTAGAGTGCGGCATCTCGACGCACCAGGTAGAACCAGTTGCGGACTGCGCAGTTGACCGGGGAGATGGGGTAGATGCCTCGGATTGTGCGGGGAGCCTCGGGGTGACTACGGTGGAAGTCCTTCACCAGGGCAGGCACGTGGACGTTCTTTGCAGGTTTTCAGGAGATGTCTTTGATACCGTAGCCCTTCCACTTGACCTTGTATTGTAGCTTGTGCCGGAATAGACGACTGTCAAGGATCTTCTCCACTTCGTACTCTGGGCGGTCATTGACGATGACCGGAGGCGGCAGAGGCGGGGCACGTCGACCTGGAATAGGGTTGTCTGAGGTGGGCAAAAGCTTGACCACGTTGAAGACTGGATGTAGGCGCCACATGCTGGTGGGCAGCCAGAGCCTGTAGGCCAACGGTCCCACCTGGCGCTCGACTACATACAGCCCCAGTTGTCGGTGTGAGAGCTTTTGGGATGGCCTAGTGGTTGCAATGTTGGAGGCGTCCAAGTAAACTCGGTCTCTGGGCTTGTACTGGGGGGTCGATGAGCATCCTCAGTCATAATAGTGGGCCATGTCATTCTTGGCCTTGGTCAGGGCCGCCTCCGCCTCCTCCTGTGCCTTCCGCATACGGTCGATGAACTCGTTGACCAACTCGTTCTCTGATTGCCATGCGTGCAGTTCAAAGCCCATCTGGGGGTGCCTGCTGGTGTCCAGAAAGAACGGGGGGTGCTGCGTGAAGGCGTGGACGCAGTTATTATACTGGAACTCGGCCTTTGGGAGGAGCTTGTCCCAGTTGTCCTGATGCTTGTTGCAGAAGAGCCGGAGGTACTGTTCCAGTTCCTGGTTAACATGTTTGGTCTGGCCATCGGACTGCAGGTGGTAGGCGGTGGAAGTGTGGAGCTTGACATGCAGGAGACGATAGAGCTCCCGGGTGAAGTCCGCTACAAACTGGGGGCCCCGGTCGGAGATGTAGGCATCGGAGAGGCCGTGGAGCTTCCAGATTTTCTTCCAGTACAGGTTGGCTGCGCCCAATGCGGAGCAGGTCATGTGTGTTAGAATGAAGTGAGCTTGCTTTCCATACAGGTCAACCACGACCATCACTGTGTTGTATCTGTGCGTGTCTGGAAGTTCCATGATGAAGTCGACAGAGGCCACACTCCAGCGCGCCGCAGGTGTAGGGAGGGATTGCAGATGACCTGTTGGAGGGCGCCGGTGTGGTTTTGTCTGGAGGCAGAGGTCGCAGGTGCTGGTGTAGGAGCCGATGTAGCGGGACATCTGCGGCCACCAGTAGTTCCGCAAGACCAGCTCCAGCGTTTTCCACCTACCAGGGTGCCCTGTGACACGGGAGTCGTGGTGCTGCTCAACAATGCGCCGGCGGAGCTCTGGGTTGTTGGGCACGTATATCTGCCCATAGAAGGTGAGGAGGCCATCCTGCAGGCCCCACTTGTCCGTGCATACCGACTTTGTACCGGAGGGGCACCCCGAACGTAGCACTAGAGCGGCTTTGGCAGCCGAGTCTTCCTGTAGACCTTCTCGGTTTCCTTGACGTATGTCCTAGAGAATGTTGACCTCGTCTCCCTGTACGGCTACCCCTTCCAAGGCACAAATGGCAAACAGCTCTGGGCAGAGAAGGGTGATGTTATCGTTATCCCCTGCATCGGAGCCGTGGTCTGCGTGCCTGGAGAGGGCGTCAGGCTTCCCCATGCTCCAGCCCGGCTTGTGGTGCAGCGTGAAGTCAAAGTTGGCGAGGTACAAGGACCATCGGGCCTGGCAACGGTTCAGCTTCTTGGCCGTCCGGAAGTGTTCCAGGTTCTTGTGGTCTGTCCAGACTTAGAACTTGTGGCGGTGATAAGACCTGGGCTGGGCTCAGCGCAACAAAGCTATAATTAGCAACTTTTGTTGATAGCAGTTTGGCGGCTCACTCAGGCAAACAGGCGCGACACAGACTACACATGACTAAGCGACCACGGGATGTTTAGCGCACAGGACCTCCAGACCACAGGACTCGCTCACCTGACTGTTTAACGCACGGACCGCACACATGACCTCGGGCTTGATAACAGGTCACCAATCAAAGATAGCCGGCGCCTTATAAGATTACGCGTTTAACGACTTGCCAACGGCTATCAGCAGGTCGCCACTTCTTCAGCCCTGGTGCTTAGCGGTTAGCGACGCTTACTTTTACCGACGCTTAGCGACTTTGGCGACACCAGCCCCCTTGATTGTTTCAGACCCCAGGATAGTCACCGTTTATTTGACTGCTTTCAGTGCTCACTTGGTGACTTAGCGCTTGCTGACTGATAGACGCTGCGGGTTAGCTATTTCACATTCTATTCTTCTTGTCATAATCCATTCTCCATTTTGTTACTTAGCGACTTATAGCTTAATTAACACGGCAACTTAGCGCCTATAAATACCGTACATATTTTGTCTTAGGAGCATTGAATTCCATCCCCACAGTTCAGATCACAACTTGCGCACACTAAGTTCCTCAGAGTCGCTAAGGGACTTACTGTTTTACCAACTACGCTAAGCTTGCCGCTTCTTCGCCAGTCTTGCCAACTGTCTAGGTGCTATACGAGCACACTTCGACTATGTTACGTTGCCAAGTCCTTGCCGACTATTGGCACCCTAGTGCCTCGCAGGCTACACGGCTTAGATCGCTAAGCACCTTTCTTCCAATTATTCAATTTTCCTTAACAAACTAAGTCTCTGGGACCCTGCCCAGACTCCCTCTCAACTAGCGACCGCCCAACGCATTACCTTTCACAGTAGCTAGGTACCGTTTACCCTTGACAGTACTAAGCAACTTTTGGGCGTCATCAGCAGGCCCCCTCGAGGAAGTGGCACCACTCCTCCAGCGACTGGATGATCACGAGCATCTCCTTGTCGTGGATCTCGTAATTTTGTTCCATGGCATTGAGGCTCTTGGAGTAGAAGGCAACAGGGTGCCACTTACCATCCTCCAGGGACTGCTGGGATAGGACTGCACCGGTTGCGAAGTCGGAACTATTGGCCTCGATGCAGAAGGGTCAGTTGTCGTCCAGGAAGAGCAGGACGGGCTTGGACGTGATGGCAGACTTGAGGGCATTGAAGGCCCGCTGCTCCACGTCGCCCCAGGTCCAAGCGACGTCCTTCCTGGTGAGGTCAAAGAAGGAATGTGCGTAGTGGGAGAAGTCCTGGATGAAGCGCCGGTAGAAGTTTGTGAACCCCAGGAAGGCTTGTACTTCCTTCTTGCTCCGGGGCTCCGGCTACTGCATCACGCCAGCCACCTTCACCAGGTCCATCTCCGCCATGCTGTGAGAGATGATAAGTCTGAGATACTCGATGCCTGTCTGCTCAAACTCGCATTTCTCCGGCTTGAGGTACAACTGGTGCTAGCGGAGACGGTCCAGGACGATCCGTGTGATCCGACGATGCTCCTCTAGCATCTTGGTATAGATGAGGATGTCGTCGAGATACACACAGACCACTCCGTCTGCGATCAGGTCCCAGAAAATGTTGTTCATCATGGTCTGGAAGGTGGCAGGTGTAAGGCTCTAACCGTGACTTGCAAGGCAGCACGTTGAGAGAACTAGTAACGAGATGTATTAAGGAGAATAGAGACATTGTATCATTACATACCTAGTAACGAGATGAATAGAACTAAAAGAACCTGACTACGGGTCTGCACCACTATGTATAGTGTCACATGACCGGTCGATAATGTGGAAGTAAGTAAGTCAGTAGGTACGTCTCATGACAGCAGGGCTGTTGGTGAGTCTGAAGAACATCACTAGAGGTTCGAACAGCCCGCAGTTGGTCCAAAACATGGCCTTCCACTCATCTCCCTCCTGGATGCGCACGTTGTTGTAGCCCCACCAGACGTCCAACTTCGTGAAGTAGCGCGCACCCCGGAGGTTGTTGATCAGTTCCGAGATGAGAGGGAGTGGGTAGCAGTTCTTGACGGTCATCGCATTGAGTACTCAATAGTCTTGGACCAACCGAAGGGAGCTATCCTTCTTCTTGATGAAAAACACCGGAGAGGCCATCGGAGACTTTGAGGAGTGGATTCGTCCAGACTCCAGATTCTCCCGGAGGAACATGTCAAGCTCGTCCTGCTCCTTGGGTGCAAGCAGATAAACCTTGCAGTTGGCCGGCTTTGAGTCCAGCAGGAGCTCGATGGCGTGGTCCCACTGCTTGCGCTCTAGGAGGGAGTCGAACAAGGCCTTAGAGAAAACGTCCTCAAAGTCATGCAAATGGTCAGGGACTGCATCCCGGAACGCCTGGGGCTGGGCGTTGGCTGCAAAGGCCTGGGCCAGCCATTGAGAAGTGGTTTGGCTGGCCTGGATCTCCTCCACCACTGGCAGAGGTTGTAGCGTGGTGACGTAGATGCGGTCTCCTACCTCGATGGCTTTGTCTGGAAGCTCCGGATCCCATGCAGGTAGAAACTCTCCTTTGCGTCCCTCTTCCTGACTAGGGTTTCCCCCGCTGTGCCTGTCATCCTTGTAGAGGGCCTCCCTACGAGGGAACGCCAGAGGCGGGGGATCTAGCAGGTCGAGATCAGCAAAGGGGAGGTGACCCACGCGGCACGCCCTGATAGCTGCGTGTTCCCGCATAGCAGTGCGCCGCTCCTTCTTTACTTCCTCTGCGCAGGTTGCGCAGCACCAGGGGCACCGGCACATGCTCACCTCCCTGGTAGTCCAGTCAATCTCCGGGTTGTGCTCCCGGAGCCACAGGAATCCCAGTATCATGTCCTGTTTACCAATGCTTGTGACGGCAAAGGTAGTGCACTCTGCGTGGGACCAGTAGCAAAGAACCAGGTCCACCACAGACTTGATGGACCCTGCTTTGTTGCGGATACTGTCGACGTTGTATACCGGGATCAGGGCAAGCAGGGGTCAAGTGGTGAGCTGATGCCGTTCTACGTAGCTGGTGTCCATGAAGAGCCCGGTGGCTCCGGAGTCTAGGAGGGCCGACATGCTCTGGGTCTGTTGCATGTCGGTTGTCTCGATTTCCACGTTCATCCAAAGCGAGTTGGGCAACGGAGTGGAGGCAATTACGTAGCGGCAGGGGAGGCAGCGTTCCCAGGCGGGGAGGCGCGTTTAGGCAGGCGTTGGAGAGGGCTGAGGGGGTTTGTTGGGTACAACGGGGGTAGTGCTTACAGTTGGAGAGCTATCAGCAGAGACTGTATTGACTTCTTTTACCAACAAACATGCAAACCTGTTAGCACTAAGTGGCGGGGGCGTACTGGTCACCTGCCGTGCCCATGAAAACCCTCACTCTGCTCCTCCTGGCCTTCTGAGACGTGAGCATCTTTTGACGCCTCCTCCAGGATGGGGGTATCCGGAGAGGGCACTCCAGCAATGTCCCGGGCTGCCAGGAGCTGCATGAGTAGCTCCTCTTGCTCCTCCAGGGAGAAGTAGTGCACCTCGAGACCCCTGGGGCAGTGACATGCAAAATGGCCCTGCACGCTGCAGCGTCGGCATGAGAAGGGGAGTAGGGCGCGCTGTTGGGAGGCGTTCACATCCATTGGCATGCCTGGAGGTAGTGCCGGGATTGTCGGGGGTGCGACTGCTGCCATGGGCGGCACCGGGGTCGTAAACCTGTGGGGGAACGTTGCGGTGGGTTGTGTTGAGGGTGCAGGGTGCATTGGCTTGCGGAGATCATGCTTGAGCTCCATGAGCTGCCATTGCTCCCGGGCCACCCGGTACTATGCAAGGACCTGGTCGTCGGCCGGTTGTCCCTCTGCAAGGTTGTCAATGTGCTCCATCAGGGTTGGATGGAGCCCTTCCCGAAAGGTGAGGCAGAGTTGCAGGCCGTCGGGGTACTCAGCCTGCTCAACCAATGCACAGAACGAGTCAATGTATTCATCCAGCGAGCGTTTCCCTTGGCCGTACTGCTCCCTATCCCTCAGGATCAGCACGGTGCTTTTGGCGGGGTTCTGGGGAAAGAACTTGTCCCAGAACTCCTGTTCAAACTCAGCCCAGTCCGTAAAGCTTGTGACGCCTCCGGGGCGCCAGAAAACCCTTAGCACGTAGGTGGCTGCTCGTCCCAACTTCATGTAGGACAAGACCCATGCAATTTTCAGCTCGTCAAATATGAAATCGTTGCCACAGAGCTGGAGATAGGTGGCACATGACTGGAGGAAGCGTTCCTCAGATGCACGGTCGCCGTTGTAGGCGTTGGGGGTCGCCGGGCATGGGATATTGGAGCGCTCCCATGCTGGAACAGGGGATTGCGCGGTGCGTGGGCGCTGCACCGGTGGAGTAGGCGGCGGGGGGTTAGGTGCCACCAGAGCGAGGCGTTCGAGGAGGGTACAGAGAGAGTCGGAGATGGTGTCAGAGGTGGGTGAGTTCGGCGGAGTGCTGGGTAAGGGAGGCTTGGGTGAGTTGCACCTGCGTTTCTAGGTGGAGCAGGCGGGTCCAGGCTTCCTCACCAGAGGCGGCGGCGTCCAGGAGCGCTTCTGGAGCGGCGGGCTGAGACATAGACAAGGCAGTGCTTAAAACCGGTGGAGGAGCGACGAATAGGAGCCGAGAGGTGTTCGGCGGCTATAGAGGGCTACCAGACCAGGAGTAGGAGACTTGTTCTGCTGTAATGGCAACCTCCAGAGGTTGCGGCTAAGTCACACAACTGGCAGAGGGAAATCCGAAGTGTATTAGAGGCAGTACATACAACAGGGAAATAACTAATCACCTGACAGAGGGAAATCCGAAGAGAACAAGTCTAAGGATTCCTCTGCCATGGCATGGCACATCAGTGCAGGGGCGGAGGCATGAGAACGGCTGTACAGTACTGGGTGGGTCTCTCTGGAGATCTCCAGGGTGGCCAAAAAAGGAAGTCCCCTGACAGTTCCATTCACATTATTACACATCAGTGAAGTGAGGTGCAGAGCATCTCCTTACAGCTGTTGTCTTCACATAAGATAGACATTGATATTGATGTGGAAACAGACAGTATATATAATTTTAAAGGTGTGGTGTATTACAGAAATTACTACTTTACCAGGCAATGTGTGGTTTTACAACACTTCTAAGACAGGTTATCATATGATTAAAGAAGACAATGGTTTACAAAATACTGATATGTTTATATGCCTGTACAAAGCAGCAACAATAGCTGTATATGTATGAATCAATGGTCCAGAGGTAGCATAGTTGTACTTCAGTAGACCTCGGGCATGCCATGCACTGCAATGGCCCATCCTTGATGGTTACATTGCTTGGGTAGGTTACATTGTACTGCTGGCACTGGAAAGTGTTTCCATTGGATATAACAGGTTTCTTTTACACTTTTTCCAATGGAAACACCTTCCAGTGCCAGCAGTGTCGCTTGGTTACATCGCTTGGTTACTAATCAAGGCCCCAGGGATACAACGTTTGAGCTTGAACTTCCGATCATCTCCGATCATCAAGTGAGAAATATAGGTACCTCTTTACATTTGAGACTCGTTTCACTCAATGGCTTCGCCTATAACTGCAAGAAGAGAAGTCAAAATCACAGAATCTTTTACCGCAATAGAACCTACAGGAAGTACCGAAACCTACATAATCAGCGAACCACAAGAATATGCGAATTACATGGTTGGACACACAATGTACCCTCACAATATCGTACTTGGCTGGACTTACATTGGACAATCATTCCTACGCATGGATACAATCAGATAAAATGGAAGACTACGACTGCCAAGTGATTTTTACATATAAAAAGGGTGCACCTGGCTCCCAGAAACGCGAAGAGCTGGTCTTTTCATCCAAACGTTGATCGTTTTAAGGTTCTAGAGAAATCGTTTCAGCTCTTTAAATGCGCCTTCTAACTTCCCCCTTGACCATCGCGGCTATCTTTGCCATACTATGTGCTGTTGTCTTTGCCGCTCCAGCATCCAAAAGTTCTGCCTCAGGTCCCCAAGGCTCTGGCCCTCGGACGAAACAAACCTCAGTGCTCGCCAGCAATCAAGGTGCTCTGCCCCCTGTAACACCACCACCTGTGACACCGACAGGATCGAGGGCACCCAGTCCAGATGCAGTTTACCAGGATATAGAAAAGATATCTGGATCATACGCTATCATGTCTCCCGTAAACAGATTTCTGGTATATGTAAGTCTTACACTGAGTCGTGTCCTTATCCACATCTGATTTTTCGGATAGGACCCAAAGTACAGATCGTACATCGTTCATTTCAAATTTGGAGATGGAAGTGAGAACCGCTACACAGACTATTCAACCCATAACCCGTCCTTTGTCTTTGCGCACAGAGTCGACGTAAGCGACCGCTCCATGGGTAAAATCATGGAGAAATCCATCCTGAAGGAGATGGAGATATTGGTTCGAGATAAGACTCGTACAGCGGACACAAAGTTTGATTCAATCGAAGTCATGGGGACTGCAGCCACTGGTAGAGGTAAGTTTTGATTTGCATATTAGTTTACACGGTTCTCACAAATTATGTAGATACTGAGTGGTATGAAATTTACCTCGGTGGAGATCTCAAGAAGGCACTAGAGTGTAAAGTTCGATTTTGGAAGTTGTTGAATACCTACGGAGAAGATGGTCTGGTCGAGGACCACCCAGTCCCCAATAACAAGTATGGGGGGATTGAGGAGAAAGACTATATCAAAGAATTCAAGAAAATTTTGGACGTATGTGCCAAAAGGGACCTACCTGATGTTGATTTCGAGCCATATGAAGGTATGGGATCTAGTGACGAGGTAGTACACCGACAGATGACCAAAGCCCCGATGAGAAAGTCGCCAAGGATCTTTGCGGCTGCTTTGAAGGCAACACCGAAGAAAGAAAGGTCGAAGAAGACGTAGTGATCGAGGTGTCAAATATACTGTCGTGCTCCCCTGTGCCTTCTCTTCTCTTCATGCTTCAAGTTACCAGGTGTGTACTGTAGGAATAAATCACTTAGTTCAAGAGTCAGTTAGTTTTCCTGGTGCGACATAATCACAAGTACTAGTAGCGGTATGATTCCCAGAGAAGTATCAACGGCCTCCAACAGCACACGATTCGCGTGTGCCCACACCGAATGTTAGCAGTGATACATTTCAGGACAGATATAGTCCACTTCATCAAGCAAGAAAAATTCCAATGTACAAGTAAGTAAAGAGGTTTCAGCAGCCAACGAATGAATGTCATTTATAACTGTTTTCATAAAAAGGAAAGATAATGGAAAATGGAAAATGGAAAACGATTAATGCAACGGGGATTATCAAGAAGTGCTAGTGATCACGGGAGGACGGCGCAAAATTCAAATAGAGTGGTACTACTGTAACCTTGAAGTTCAAACAAGTGATAAATGAATGTATCTTTTGGTCCTAATCAGTCACTTCTGCTGCATATGTAACATGTTCATGACTGCCTGTTAAACAAAATTTTCCAATTTTTAAGTTCAAGTCCTTTTACTCGTTTCCTTGTCCATTTTAGACTCTCCAAGTACAATGTCCTTCTCACATTTCCCATGGTCGCGCAACCAACTTGACTCCAGATACTCGATCGTTCTCCATCTCCTTCAAGCCTGCGATGATGCCTCCTAATCCACCAGTCAACACCTTGAATCGATTGGGCTATATACATGATCTTCAGCAAGACTTGTTAACTGCTAACAATCGCACTCGCCTTGATCGCACCCTCTTCAAGCAACTGCGAAAGCTTAGTATACAATCCTGCAAGTAAATCCATATTCTGCGGCAAGCGCAAGATACCAGCGACTTGGGTGTGATTGATATCAACGTTCTTCGTGATTGACAAGGCCAAGACGGTGATGAGGTCACCACCAGAAACAAGGAGGTCATGACCAGTTTGTTGCGTTTCCGGAAGAGATATAGCGTCGTAAACAATGTCAATAGGTTTATCTGTTATTTTATCGATCTCGGCCTTGAGCGCGTCGGTTGCGAGGTTTCTATCGAGGACGTAGGTCGCTCCGATGTATTTCAGGAACTCAGTATGTTGGAGGGAGGCAGTCGTAATGATAGGCGAGAATCCGGACAGTTTGGCAAGTTGAATGGCTAATACAATTAAGATTAGGCTGTTGTTCTGGCGTATAGATCGTATTACTTGCTGAGTTGACCGACTGAGCTAGATCCGCCCAAAACGACGATGGGCCTACCAGCGTACATGCCCTGGTTTTTGGACTCGATGGGCTTTGCTAATCCTATGCCGTAGGGCTTTATGTTGTAAAGGCCAACATACGCGGCCGTGAGTGCAACGGGGATGGTGGCTACATCTTCATACGAGAATTTCGCAGGAATCTGGCAAGATCTACCGTAAATGAAAAGATCATTCATTATGAGAGCGTACCATCGCGGTGGTAGCAGCATAAGTGAGCGTATATTGTTGGAAGCTCGCAAAATCTGATTGAAAAGTTCCTTGAGCGAATCTACCGTGTATCAGTATGTCAACGCATGACCAGATGCATAGCGTATGTACACTCTGTCTCCCTTCTTAAATGACGTTACGCCCTCGCCAACAGCCTCTACTTCACCTGCGAGGTCCGACCCAAGTACTGCAGGGAACTCCTTGACAAAAGCTCCATACTTCCGGATTTTCCAGTCGACTGGGTTAAGGCCTGTCGCGAGTACTTTGACAAGGAGCTGGTCTCGGCCAGGCTTTGGGATGTTTCGCGAATCAACGACGAATTCGCCTTGCATCGAATCGAGCAAGAGTGCCTTCTGGGTCGTAGGGTTGCTGGAGGACATTTTGTGAACAATCGTGGAGATGATGGGAGTGAAGGAGAAGATGGGAGTGCGAAACTGCTTAAAGGATATAAATACTCCAACAGAATTTGGAATGAGTAAGCAGACGTGGAAACTGAGCTATAAGCGTGGTGTGTCATTGAATTGTCAACAATGAGGGTTAAGAGAGAGTTCGAAGCTGCGCAAAGGATATAAATACCATAAAGGAATTTGGAATGAGTAAGCAGACGTGGAAACTGAGTTATAAGAGGGACGTGTCAGTGAATTGTCATATTTTCAAAGTTTACACAGCATCTACCCAGTGATGACTAGGACTTCTCAAACCTTCAAGACGGCCGCTCAGAATTTCAGTGCTTTCAACATGGTGAGGTCTGTTCCGTTTAGCTTTCAGGAACGGAGCGAGTCATGCAAGTCATAAGGATGTCCTCGCTCTTTCACTGCAGCACGAGTATTCAGAATGTCATAGAACCATTATGCGAAGGCGAATAGACAAGAATTGAGACAAGAAAGCTTAAAAGTGTCGTTATTCGTGCTGACTGTGAGTGAGAAAGTTTGTCAGAACGCGAAGCTAGTTTGTTATTTCAGCGCGTGCACGTGCTCGCGGAGAGGTCTGAGATAAGCTGATCAATTTATTCGTTACCACTCTGCTTTTTACTTCGTGCTGACCCAGGTGAATGTGCTGCCCTCATGCGTCATTGTGACATCATTCATGGAACTGTTTTGGAAGCGTGTACTTGTCTTCTAAATGCTAGAATCTCGTGTGAATGTGTGATGGGGCGGTTTCTGTCCTAGACTTGTACTTACGTGCTACAGTTCTGTTTGCGAGCTACCAAGGGCTTCTATAGTGATTATTACCACGCGCATATTGTTACTGCCAGCTTCAGCTCCTTCCACGGGACCACAAATGTGGTCCGACAAATCACGACGGCTAACACTGTCCTGTTACACTTCCTCCTGTTTAAACCTGCCCGTACTCTCCCGAGTCACACCCTCCCACTTGGCTGTGATATCGGCTCTAATATTTATGGGAATCATCGTTCTCCCTGTGCTCGCACTGACGTTGATGATGACCTTGCTGCTGTAGAGCCTGGTATCTACTTGTGCATCACAAAGCAAGCCAAAAACCAATATTTTGAGAATTTATTGACCCAATTTCTTGCCTTGGCGTGACCTTGACCTTTGGATGACAGGACTCTTACACTAATCACAAATA
>QLOM01007102.1:0-11764 GCA_003313785.1 Termitomyces sp. MG148
ATTGAGTGGGAGAAAGTTGGATTCGAGCTTGATTCAGGATGAGAATGCGTTCATCTTATTTTGAAATATGAACAGGGAGGTACATACATCAGAGTTCTCCGGGAGCTTGGTAAATCCTTGATGAGCAACAGAGGGCCGAATACGATACAACCACCTCAATACGTTCAATGAATTGTATGAATAATGAGTATCCAAGTGTAATCTCTTACGAGTGGAGACGTTGAGCACGAGGCGAGACAAAAGGGGAACCAGTCAGCTACGCGTCACATTCAGGTTTCCCGGTCTGGCATACGATGTCAAACTACAGGTACATACCTGCTCTGCATAAAGATCGTACTTGCATTTCTGAGGACTATTTTGGTCTGGTGGAAGCGTGCCCGGCCTTTCTTTTGGTCAATGAAAAATGCAACGATAGAAGAGGATAAGGACGTACAAAGCTTCGCTTGCAAAAGAGTTCCCGAAACCCACCTGGTAGGTGTAAGGATCTTGTTTCGTAGGCGTTGTAGAAAACGAAGTCAAAGCAGTCGCATGTGTCATATTTGTAGTGTTGATTTAGGTGGATGGGGTTTGGTTGCCCTAAGCGAATCGCCGTCTTTTCAGCAATCCAGGAGAGAATTGTCATCCCCAAAGAGGGTTGAATTGTTGAATTGGAATCTAGGACAAGGGGTTCGTGGAAGCAGAAGTTTCGCACCAATGGGAGCTACTATATTACGGTGAGAAAAAGACGATACCATACGAAGCTGAAAAGGAACACAAGAGGGAAACAAGAAATATTCGCGGGAAACTCGAAATCATAAGGAGTTGAACGTGAGACATAAGACAGATAACTTTTCTCATCTAGCAGAGCGAGACATTATTCATCCTCATCCTTTACGCGGATGTTCCTAATAAATATCAGTAGGTACTTTGATTTTCCACACACTATAGCAACGCATGCCATATAATCTCTCATGAATCTGCCAGGTTCTAGTAAACACATATTTGCCAACTGTAATCCAATTTTTTTTTTTGAGAACTCATCGCGACCTTGACGAGAAAGTCCCATCAAAGGCAACGTGCCTCGTCAGCCATCGTTCCAACGTTCAAACGTTCATGAGTCATCAAGGTCGTGATGATCAAATTATTTCACCAAAACTTTGGTTCGCCCTAATACTTATGGAACTGACAAGTGACGAGAACGCCAAATCAGTCAAACTCAGATGCATAACAACACAAAGTTGGCATCTCATGCACTGTGAGAACATCGTACGTTGGTTGTAATACTGAAAATGATATGCATCTGTCACTTCAGCCTTGACATAATAGCCAACAAGAGCTTGTCCTGTCATGATATCTACAACATTATAGATGAGCTCATCAATTTGAAACAATTGATCTAAACTTAAGTTTATTGACATTTGTAACATAGATTTAGAACTACTCATACCTGTTGTTTTCAATCTGAATTGATTCAGCTGTGTTTTGATGCAGAGTTGAGGAACCATCAGCAATGTTCTAGACATGATGCATGTGTTCTATGTCAAATCTTCTCTCAAGCATGTCACTTTCCTTGTTGCACTTGAATAGGTTGGTATTTGTTTGGACTATGAACTTCTGATATAGCAGGTTTCCTCCAAGATCATCTTTCATGTTTGTTGAAAGAGCTGCAAAGAAAGCAGGGGGTATGCACTGGAGAGGATGAGGAATCAGTTTTATTTTGTTTAGAGGCCTATTTTTGTATGTGACTGAACCATGTAGGTAATGTGTCTTGAGTACAGTGTCCTACCTAGGCCCTGCAGTACAGTAAAGAATGGTAATTGTGGATGGTTTCAGGCACTTGGGCCCAGGTGTACAAAGCATACTTGGAGAAGCAGCCATGGCCATTGATGTCTATAAGGAAGGAGGAACAGGAGGAATGAGAGACATGTTTTGACGCATGACTAGGCATGACCAAATCTACTCTCTTCAAACTGCAATGTTGTAGCAATCAAATAAAATTGCTTGACATTTTCATAGCTGAGTAATGTTCATTTCCTAAGCGTTCACAGAGTGGTTGGAGTACATGCCTAGGGTCATGGCATCTAGAGGTTGTGGATGTGGGAAGAGGGATACTTTCCAACAACTCTCCACAAATCAAACACTGCAACCTTTGGTCTCTGGTATGTTTGCAGAAGCCTTTGGTGGGGTGGGAATACTAGAAAGGAGGGAGTCTACTGTGGGGCACTCAAACTCAGCTGCTCCCACTCCCAATCAGCTGGCGACTATGCCCACAGTTGCTACTACACCATCACTTCCAGACCACCTTCACCTATAATTCTGGCCACAAGGCCAGTGGCCTCACCGGAGGTCCCACCTACAAAACATGTGAGGGCCACAGGTGCTAATTCTAGGCATCAAAACCTTCCTTTGGATCCTGCTTTGATGACACTGGGAGCAGTCAATGCACTTCTTTGTGATGCTGTCCTGGTGTTCTCTTCAGCTAGAAAACCTGTCACTCCTGTACAACAGTTGCAGTTCATACCATCTGTGGAGAGCAAACCATGTTTACCTAGGAATTGACCTCATTGCTTGCTGTCTGTAGGTTGGGTGCAGGATTTGGATAGAAAGGACGACTGACCTCATGTGCTCACATTGACTCACAACCAGTTGATGAATGTTTTACAGGCCTTTGGCCAGGATGTGTCTTGTACAGGTGAGCATCATCCTATGCATTTATACGTACATAGTCGCAGTGATGACTGTGCATATATGTGGCCTTGGTGCCCTTTGAAGCTTCTAATGTTCTCTTCCAGGACCTATTACACTTGATATGCTATGGTGTCATTGTTGGAGTCCTTGGCTCTTAGACCTTGTCATAGGCTTGTTTACATGCCACTTATGGGCATAGATGTGGCCATATTATAAGGTCTCCTTGTATGCAGGTTCCTTTATAGGCATAGGCATGTACCTCTTATGCAAGTCCCCTCATATACTGTGTGACCATCTTATAAGGTCCTGTTATATGACATGTTGCTAGCACATGTATGGCCATCTTATAAGGCTCTTTGTATATCTCTCATCCATTAGACTTGAGTTTTTTATTCATAATTGTTGGCTTCCTCAAGTTCTATTCATAGTTGTTGGTTTTCTTGAGTTGTCTATTCATAATTGTTGGTTTTGCATTATCTTTGGGTATATCCATATCTGGGTTCATGTTGTGGTTTGCACAAGCTGATTGATTTTAGATTTATTTGATCAGCTATATGCCTTGCATGGATCTCATGAGGCCTAGGTGAACCCCCAGATGCTCAATTTAGACAAACCTTTTACCTTGCAAGAGACTTGATCCACAGGTAACCCTGGACTTGCATCAGCTGACCATCTTGCTTCTATTTCTGCTAGAGCTGGGCCATTTAAGGCCACTGTTCTCATGATTGCTGAACCTCCAGAACCCTTTCTAGGACCTACAGCACCAGCAGGCCATGCCCCTGTATTGCCATTTTAGCTGAATGTTAGCAGGCAGGTTCTTGTGATGCCAGGGCAGTTGGACATGGCAGGGCCACTAGCTATTTTTAATGTGATAGCTAGGTCACAGGGGCCTGGGTTTCCTATTGGATTTGTTGCAGCCATGGGTAAGTCCTTGCCACTGGGGATTTATCACACCTGTCATGGCTGACCTTTGATGGTGGAACACTTGCTTTTGGCAGCTGACAAGGTTTTTCCATGTAAGGTGGGTGATTATTGTAAGGGCAGCCTTCAGAGATTGCAGCTAAGTTACACAACTAGCAGAGGGAAATCCAAAGTTTATTAGAATGGTACAGTATGGGAAAGAGAACTAATCACCTGGCAGAGGGAAATTCAAAGAGAACAAGTCTAAAAATCCCTCTGCTACAGTGCAGCACATCAGTGTAAGTAGTAGAGGCATGAGAACAACTATGCAGTACTTTTCAGAGGGCGCAGGAGCATTCCAGAGATCTCTGGAGATTGCTGAAGAACTCTAAGGTTCCAAAAAAAGAAGTCTTCTGACATCACCTTCCTCTTAGAGTGCAGCATCTTGATGCACTGAGTAGAATAGATTGTGAACAGCATGGTCAGTTGAGATGGAGTAAAGGCTATAGATGACTTGGAGTACTTTGGAGTGGTTGTGGTAGAAGTCTCTGACAAAGGTGGGTGCGTAAATGTTTTTGGCAGGCTCTCAGAAGTTGTCCTCAATACTGTAGTTCTTTCACTTGACCTTGTACTGTAGTTTACATTGGAATAGGCAGCTGTCTAAGATCTTCTCTCTGCTCCATTGCCAGCAAGGACTGGAGGTGGCAGAGGAGAAGCTTGTTGACCAAGGATGGAATTGTTCAAGGCAGGCAAGAGTTTGACCATGTTGAAGACCGGGCACAGTCAACGCATACCAACAGGCAGTCGGAGTTGGCAAGCAAGGAGTCCTACCTGATACTTGACTATGTACAGTCCCAGCTGCTAATGTAAGAGCTTTTGTGAGGACTGAGTGGTTGCAATATTGAAGGCATCTAAGTAAACACAATCTATGGGCTTGTATAGGAGAGCCAGAGTCTGTCCTTGATTGTAGTACCAGGCCATGTCATCCTTTGCTTTGGTCAGCATGGCCTTTGCCTCCTCCTGCGCTTTCTGCATAGTGTCAACAAAGTTGTTGATTGACTCATTCTCCAATCACCATGCATGTGATTCAAAGCCCATTTGGAAGTGTCAGCCAATGTTCAGGAAGAACAGAGAGAACTATGTAGACACATGGACGTGGTTGTTGTACTGGAATTTTGCCTTGGAGAGGAGTTTGTTCCAGTTGTCTTGCTGCTGGTTGCAGAACAGCTAGAAGTACTGTTCTAGCTTTTGGTTGATATGCTTAGTCTGTTTGTCAGACTGCAGATAGTAGGTGGTGGATGTATGTGAAGGAGGCAGAAGAGCTCCCAAGTGAAATCCACCACAAACTGCAGGCCTTAGTTGGAGATGTAGGCATTGGAGAGGCCATGGAGTTTTCAGATGTTCTTCCAGTACAGATTAGCAGCACCTGTTGCAGAGCAGGTCATATGCATTGGAATGAAATGCGCTTGCTTACTGTAAAGGTCTACAATGACCATAATGGCGTCATATCTGTGTGCATCCAGGAGTTCCACAATAAAGTCAACAGAGGCCACTCTCCAATGTGCAGTGGGCATGGAAAGAGAGTGCAGTTGACTGGTCAGAAAGCATTGATGGGGCTTTGTCTGGAGGCAGAAATCACAGGTGCTGGTGTAGGCTCTTATGTAGCATAACATCTGCAGCCACTAGTAGTTCCAGGAGATCAGCTCCAGTGTTTTTTATCAACCAGGGTATCTGGCAATGCAGGAGTCATAGTGCTGCTTGACAATGCACCTTCAAAGCTCTGGGTTATTTGGCACATATATGTGTCCCTAGAAGATGAGGAGTCTATCCTGTAAGCTCCACTCGTTGATGCATATGGACTTTACATCAGAGGGGTGCCCCGAGTGCAGTGCCGATGCAGCTCTTTTGCAACTGAGTCCTCCTGCATTCCTTCCTGGTTACTTTGGCAAATGTCTTGGAGTATGTTGATCTTGTTTCCTTGAACCACCACTCCTTTGAGTGTGCAAATAGCAAATAACTCTGGATGCAGGAGAGTGATGTTGTTGTCTCCTGCACTGGAGTCATGGTTGGTGTGCTGAGAGCGTTGGGCTTCCCCATGCTTTGACCAGGCTTGTAGTGCAGCATAAAGTCAAAGTTGGCAAGGTACAGAGACTATTGAGCTTGTTGATGATTGAGCTTCTTGGCTGTCTGGAAGTATTTCAGGTTCTTGTAGTCTGTCTAGACTTTGAACTTGTGCTAGGCCCCTTTCAGAAAGTGGTGCCACTCCTCCAGCAATCAAATGATTGCAAGCATCTCCTTGTTGTGAATCTTGTAGTTTCGCTCCATGGCATTGAGGCTTTTGGAGTAAAAAGCAATGAGGTGCCACTTACCATCCTCTAAGGACTGCTAGGAGAAAACTGTGCCAGTAGCAAAGTTGGAGCTGTCTGCCTCAACTTAGAAGGGTCAATTGTTGTTGAGGAAGAGCAGCATGGGCTTTGAGGTAATAGCAGACTTTAGGGCATTAAAGGCCTGCTACTCCATGTCTCCTCAAACTCAGGCAACATCTTTCCTAGTGAGGTTGAAGAGGGGGCAAGCATGGTAGAAGAAGTCCTGGATGAACCGCTCATAGAAGTTGGTGAACCCTAGGAAGGCCTGCACTTTCTTCTTGCTCTGGGGCTCTGGCCACTGCGTAACACCAGCTATCTTCATTGAGTCCATCTCTGCCATGCCATGGGAGATGGTGAGTCTAAGGTACTCAATATGGGTCTACTTGAACTCACACTTTTCCAGCTTGAGATAGAGCTGATGTTGGCGGAGACAGTCCAAAACAACTTGCATGATTTGGTGGTGCTCCTCTAATGTCTTGGTGTAGATGAGAATGTTGTCAAGATACACACAGACCATGCTGTCTGCTATCAGATCCTGGTGATGAGACTCTACGCAGACTCAGCACAGAAAGCTACATTTTAGTGACTTTTTCTAGTGCTTACCAACATTTCTTAGTGCTTACTGACATTCCTTAGCGCTTACCAATGCTCTCTAGTGCTTACCAATATTCCTTAGCGCTTACCAACATTCCTTAGTGCTTATCAATGCTCTCTAGCACCTACCAACATTCCTTAGCGCTTACCAACGTTCTTTAGCACTTACCAATGCTCTCTAGCACTTACTAACACTCTCTAGTGCTTACTGACTGTTTCTTAGCACTTACCAATGCTCCTTAGCGCTTACCAACACTCCTTAGCACTTACCAACATTCCTTAGCACGTTTTGGAGCAGTTTTGCTCCAAGTTCAACATAAGAATGTAACGGAATTATCTGTGTTACTAGCGTCAACAACGCTATAATCATTTATTAGAGTATTACATAAGATAACATCTTGTTTTCACTCTAAGTACTAGTCGAATCCGATATTGTGGTCTGATTTAGCACTTGTGTGAACACACAAGATAGTTCTACCTCGTAACTCAGGTTACATTTTTTTAAATCTTCTGCTATCGGCTTTAGACTCTAGGCTTGTTACCGACTAGGCAACTCTCTCAAAACCTCTCGATTCTCTGTTGGCATCACGTCGAAAACGTGCTTCCATGACTGGTCCTATTGATCCAGATCCTCCGTTTCCAGCGGCAGACACAGGTGACCTACCTGTGCTTCAAGCTGTGAAGACGCAATCGGCGTCAGCATACCAACCCCCGCCAAAGCAGGACGAAAAGACTCCTCGCGATGTCAGCGTGAGCTTTGGAATGCCTGGTGGGCTGTCTGTATCATGGATGATGTCCATTGTACGACCTGGTGGTACACCAGGAGAGAGATCCGCGGTGTCAGGAGTGTCGCTGCCAGCGAGCCAAATGCCTTCATTGATGTACCCGGTATTGCCCGAGAGCTCTTCAGCTCCCTCTGAGGGTCAACCGGACGTTACCCAGTACACAGAAATGGTACAAGGCAGCGCGTTGGCGCATAGTACCCCATTCCGGACTGCACCTACGGAACGGCATTTGGAATATGTGGTCGATGCTGCCACTGAACCGGGACCGTCGTCGTTGACGACACAAGGACAGAAGCAAGGACCAGTAATAGCGGTCAGTAGGGAGGACGACAATGGCGTAAGGCTGGGAAAGGCGTCAACAGCGCCTGGAATTCCAGAGTTGCACAGACGGACCGGCAACCAGCCGCAAGTGAGGCATGACGGCCTCAGGAGAGTTATGGACTTAGAGTCCGAGTTGGAGTCCTCAGATGATGAGGAAAGCAAAAGGTCGCGTTCGACCTTGTCTATCCAGTTACAGCTGGTGTTAGACCGATATCCGTCGGTCACGAGGGAATCAACGCAAAAGCGTCTGCAACTCTATGTAGTAAAGCACTTGCAGTTGCTGGCTGCTAGGAGTCACGATGTACCCTGTGCAGATTCGAATGAATATATCGAATTGTTTGTGCGCATCTTCGAACTCGAAGTAGTAGAATACCTTAAGCGCAAAGCGGCGCGAGGGTCGGCAGTCTCAACAGCTACTCCAGCCGACTCGGTAGAATGTGAAATGAGGGTGCGCCGACGAGCGCCATTAATCGTGGACGCGATGGAATTGCTCAATGCGCCTCGTCAGGCTAATGAGTCTCTGCAAGACTACGTTCGGCGTCAGAACGCCGCAAGCCGTCAACGCATAGTTAGCGGAGTGCCTCAGCAGGCATTGTCTGAGGTGGAGACTGTGACGACGACTCCGGCAGAGCCAGAAGCACTACTTGCAGTGCAGGAAGTTAAGACACCTCGTAAGCAAGTTACTATCAAGGAAGAGGTGGGCAAAGTCCACATTCTTGAGGAACGAACGTGACCACGACGTGTAGGGCGACGCATCCACCTGGTGGACAACTGGAATGAACGCGTCAATTACCAGAGAATATGCAACCAGGACTTGCGCGAGCAGGGTGAGTCGTTAATTGACGACCAGGGTGTAGTCTTTGAAGGGCGCGAGGGTGTAACGCCTGTCGATGAGATGCGGCGACAATTCGCGGCTCGAACTGCTGGACCGGACAGAGATCCGGATGGTAGTGATAATAATAGTGACCACTGTGAGCGGAGGGAGCCAATTCGTTGCAATAACAATGGTGGAAGACGTGATCGTAGGAATGACAATCGGGACGACGATAATCGTCGTGATAGTGGCAGGCAGGTTGGTGGATTACCAGCGGAGCAAC
This sequence comes from Termitomyces sp. MG148, assembly GCA_003313785.1. Taxonomy (NCBI): domain Eukaryota; kingdom Fungi; phylum Basidiomycota; class Agaricomycetes; order Agaricales; family Lyophyllaceae; genus Termitomyces; species Termitomyces sp. MG148. The sequence continues at coordinate 8,731 of QLOM01007102.1, forward strand.
AAGTGAGGCAACAGCCCACCCCACGGCCGGAAAGAGCGGCCAATGAGCACCTGTTTCGCAGTCCCAGGGCATTTTTGATGCCTGCACCTCATGAATTGCGTGAAACTACGCCGGGAATGAATGAAGCGGTCAGGATCCATATGGATCATATGCATGACTGTCTCAACCGTCTGGTGGATGACTCCCTTGGAGTCAGGTTTAAATTCCCTGCTGGGGTAAGTCCCCGTAAGTCTGATGGTAAGCACATACGTGCGTACGCCGGAGGACATAGGTTCTCTCAACTGGAGGACTGGGCCATGGACGTGTGCTACCACCTCGCAGCCTGCTGCTATGGTGGAGACGACATGGACCAGGAAAGGATATTCATGCTACACGAATTTATGGAAGGAGAGGCTTGGAATTGGTTCCGTCGCCATGTTCTCCACATTAATCGCGATAAATCGCATTGGACATTTAAAGAGGTCCTGATAGGACTGTATAATTGGTTTGTCAACGCTGCTACAATGCAGGAGGCTCGTGATGCCTTCAGAAAGGCGGTGTATGACGCTAAGACTGGCGTCCAGACCTTTTATGATGACCTGGTGGGTCATGCACAGAATATGGCCGTCTATCCAGACGAATACACGATCCGCGAGACATTCCTGGACGGAATACCCGCAGACATGAGGAGAGCGTTAATACGCGATGATAATTTGTCCCCGGAGGTCAATACTGTGACCGAATTTTTGGCGTATGCCATCCGTTATGAGCAGTCGACACGGACTGCAAACCATTACGAGCAGCGTAGTTCACGCTGAGGAACAGTGAACCGTCACGCAGTGAAGGTGGGAACCTTCTTGGCCAAACGGACAGATATGGAGAACAATCGCAATCCACGATTCGTTGTCCGTAAGTCAATTCCTGGAGGCCAACGGTCTCGATCGAAGCCTGCTGGACAATTGCCGGCGAAGGATAGTTGACCCTTGTCGGGTCAGAATCAAGTAGCACCGAGAGGATTGGTGGCGCCGGTACCGCGTATAACGGGCAAGGCCGCTGGGGTTCCAGGCGTGGCCCAGAGAAGGACGGCCAGGGATCCCTCAGCGTGCTACAATTGTGGCAAGAGTGGGCATTTCTCTAAGGAGTGTCCCGCCCCTCCTAAGGCACACATCCGAGCGGCCCATACGGCTGCGGCACCTAGCGATGTCGTCAGTGACGACGAGGACGACGATACCGTCGAAGAAGTGGAGGAAGAACCGCAGGTAGAGGCTGACGAGTCGGAAGTGGGTGATGCCGAGAGCGTCCAGATTGATGGCGACGAATACGTCGCAGTGGATGTGTACGACAGCGACTACTATGCCCGTGATGACGACGAGGAACACCTGGTTGCACTGACGGAGTGCCGGGGGGATCAGCGCATCCGGATGAGACGCGTAACCCTGCAGAAGGCAACGACTAAGTTGCAGTGGCCACGCTATACTCCTGAAGAGAAGGAGTGCTTGGTCACGTATGTTGATGTCAATGGACATCCGGCCTGGACGTTGTGGGACTCGGGGAGTACCACTACGGGCATTACGCCCCAGTTTGCTCATGTCAACGCGATTCGCATTCATGAACTGAAGGAGCCATTGATGCTCCAGCTGGGGACTGTGGGGAGTCGCGCTATGGTGCAATTTGGCACAGAAGTGAGGATAAAGACGTCAGGAACGTCGACAAAAGAGTATGTGGATATAGCAAATTTTGATCGCTATGACATGATTATCGGTACGCTGTTTATGCGTAAGAACAAGGTGTCGCTGGATTTCATGCACGACATGGTCGTTGTGAATGGTACGCCTGTGAAGGCGGAGAAAGTCGTGTTGCACGACACAGATGGTCGTTTAAGGCGCTATCGCGCAACTGAAAAGCGGCGTGAGGAACGCAACTGACTAGATGGTCGTAGGAGAGTGACTGTGCAGGAGGCGGAGGACGAACAAGTTCCACCGAAAAGCCTACCGGCAGACTCGCCGGCTATACTAATGTCGGAGGAAGAGTTTCAAGGAACTCTGGAGAAGGGGAAGCACTCGGATGGGATTGGGTGTACCAATGGGAAGCCTAAACAGGCTGTACAGTGCAAGAATGAGCGTGGTAGACGTGTGGTGGAGTCGCTGGAGTGCCAGCTGACTAGCTCTCGAGTGAAGGTTGAGGATCTCATCAAGGACGAGGTATGCAGTACGATGGGAACTGTGGGTAGCACTAGGTCGCTAATGGATCGACCAGTGCCTCAGCCAGGAGTGCAATGGGCGTATGACCCACGAATGCCACGGGAGTGGAATGAGTTGGTAGCGTCAATGGTGACGCAGGCCATGGGAAGGGGGCAGGCGACCCAGACGGGAGAAGTGTACCGTCACGCACGAGAGGACGAGATTTCCGAAACATCGGATATCACATTTGATGGATTTTCGCTGAAAGCGAGAAGTGTGCAGTCATCGGCGAATACGACAAGGAAACAACCGGTTGTAAGGCTGAATCCGGGAGACTTCACAGAGGAGCACGTACGTGCCTTACGGGAGCAATTTGAACCCAAGGTTCAACCGCGTATAGCACGTGTAGCCAAAGGAAAAGGTAAGGCGGTGAGCCTTACAGAGGATGATATCCCTCGATTGCGCCAGCAATTCATGAGATCAACCTCATTGACAATACCAAGCAGTACAAATATCATTTGCCTCGCTGCCCGCGAGCACTTCAGGATCAACTTCATGAAAAGACGAATAGATACATAAACACAAAGTGGTGGGAACCACGACCAGCGGTGCAAGCTGCACCATTACTTTGTATCCCTAAGAAGGATGGAACATTAAGGACTGCATTGGATGCGCAACAGCGCAATGATAATACAGTCAAGGATGTAACACCTCTTCCAGATCAGGAAGTGATACGAGAAGATGTCGCGACAGCGAAGTATAGGTCAAAGATCGACCTCACAGACGCGTACAAACAGGTCCGCATCCATGAAGAGGATATACCGAAGACACTGTTCTCGTCCCTGATGGGGACGTTTGTGAGTAACATCATGCAG
>QLOM01007113.1:0-13910 GCA_003313785.1 Termitomyces sp. MG148
TTCCGGCACAAGCTGCAATACAAGGTCAAGTGGAAGGGCTACGGTATCGAAGACATCTCATGGGAAGCCGCCGAAAACGTCCACGCGCCCGCTCTGGTGAAGGACTTCCACCGTAGTCACCCCGAGGCCCCCCGCACAATCCGGGGCATCTACCCCGTCTCCCCGGTAGACCGCGCGGTCCGCAACTTGTTCTACCCGGTGCGTCGAGACGCCGCACTCTAAGGGGGGGGTGATGTCAGGGGACTTCCTTTTCCGGCCATCCCGGAGATCTCCGGGACCCTCCGGACTTCCTTTTCCGGCCATCTCCTTTTTGGGCCATCCCGGAGGTCTCCGGGACGCTCCCTTGCAGTCGTCGGACTTCTCCGAGATGTTGTACAGTCGTTCTCACGCCCCCGCCCCCGCACTGATGCGCCCCGCCGTGGCAGAGGAATCCTTAGACTTGTTCTCTTCGGATTTCCCTCTGCCAGGTGATTAGTTACTTCCCTGTAATATGTACTGTCTCTAATACACTTCGGATTTCCCTCTGCCAGTTGTGTGACTTAGCCGCAACCTCCGGAGGTCGCCCTTACAGTCATCCCCTATTCTCTGACTGGCAAGCATTTGTACAAGAGTTCTTGGAAAAGTTCAGTGTATATGACACTGTTGCCAAAGCCGAGAAGAACCTGATAACCTTAAAAATTTCCTCCAATAAATGATTCACTTCCTTCATTGTTCAATTTGAAAAAAAGGCCTATGAGACGGGCTGGAACTACAATGCTCTTTGGTTCCAACTCCACAGCACCTTGCCAGAACGCATTTATAGCGTCCTCCGCATTGCACCAAAGCAGCTATGAAGGCCTCAAGACCCTTGTCACTCAGATTGATCAATGTCATTTGGAAGACTAGGCTATTGATGCAAATTTGTAAGTTCAAACTGGTTAGAGAAATAATATCTGACTTAGTTTATTTTTACTATTTGCAAGTTCATGGGGCTTAGTTACATGTGCGTGCTTTTAGTAGAACAAAATGATAATAATTTTGATTGATTTAAAACTAATTTCAGAATTAAAATAAAATTCTAAAATTAATTGGGTTCAATAATAAAATTTATTAAAACTAAAACCCGAAGTCAATCTACATGCTCATAAGCCTAAGTGGTCGTGCTCTCTGGGAACACTGAGCTGTGGCAAGTGATTGCTTGCCTCTCCTCCTTACTATCTGTCCTCTTTTATAGCCTACTTTCCGCACATGGACCAGCACTGGTTAGCATGCTTGCCAGTTGTTAGCAAGATCCAGGTCCAGCTGTCATACTAGCTATGCATTTAGCTAAGCTCTCGTTGGCTGATTCCTTCCTTGTTCCCTTCCTCCTTTTGCCTCCTCCTCTTCTCTTCTTCTCCTTGGTTCATTCTATGTGGACTGGTGATGTTGGCTTTAGCAGAACATGGTGGTGAAGAGGAGAAGATCAAGTACAAACTTCCATGTGGCTTTGGTGAGTCCACAAAAGTTTGATGGCTAATCAATCAATCATTGATGATTGATCCTTGGTTGGACCATGCACTGCCACCAGAGTTATCAAGTGATCACTGATGCGTGATCTGGATGGTTGAGCCATGCACTGCTACTGAAGCTAAGCGCCTCAGCCATCAGATCTTGATGGCTGAGTGTCCTCAAGTTGTTGACTATCTTCAAGCTCATTGTCTTGCAGGGGAGAGGGTCTTTTAAGTAAGTCTTACTTTGTCTACAGTTTTCAATGGCCAAAAGCTTATGGTTTTCAGCTTTCTTGGATTAGGCTTCAAAGTAAGTCTCATTTTATTCTCAGCTACTTGTTCTGTCTCACTGATAAAAGATAGACGTATCACTATCCTATCAAATGCCTGCCACCCCGGAGAAGTGTCAGCTGCATCAGAAGGTTCCAAGTGGCTACAACTCTTGTTTCTCCATGCCTTCACCAGAAAGCTCCTTGCCTACCAGGATAGTGCTTCCTTCCAGCACAGGGGCTAACTCTGGAGACTGCAACTCTTGCTCTGTGACCTGCCCAACCACCCATCTGCAGGCCACAGAGCTGGAGGAACAGGCCAAAAAACCCCCAATTGCTAACACCAAACCAAGCAACAATCCAACAGATGACTCAAACAGTGAAAAATACCTCAACACCAATCAATCTTGCAATATGGGTTGCCCTTGGATCGCCGTGCTTGAGGAAACAAAGGAGTTCAGGAGAAGCAAAGAGCTCTGCTTGCTCTGCGGGAAGTCTAGACACTTTGTTCAGGAGTGCCCTGAGCATAGTGCCCTTGGCTGCACTGTCTGAGTCATTGATGGCAACAAGTACAAATTCTAGTATGCAGAAAACAAGATGGCAACTTAGTGGACCCTGAAGATGCGCTAAGCCACAAAATCAACATCAATGTCTTCTTGGCCCCGGTTATACAACTTTGTGCATTGGCTCTTGCTCCAGACACCCATACTGCTGCCTTAACCTCCTGCTCCTCCCAATCCTTCCTTCTCCACACTGCCCTCTCCCCTTCCACCTCATCTCTCCTGACTCTAATGCTTGTTGACAGTGGTGCCACTGATAATTTCATTGACAAATCCTGGGCTCACCAAGCCTCACTCCTCCTCATTCGCCTTCCTACTCTGATTAGTCTCTGTCTCTTCAGCAAGGAAACCTCCTCCACTGGAAGCATGACCCACTATTTGTTTGTGCCCCTTACCTTTGAGGATGGCACAACATAGGAGATCAGGATGCTTATCACAAAACTCCACCAGTCAGCACCACTTGTCCTCAGACTCCAGTGGCTCTGTTCTACCAATCTAAAAATCAACTGGTGCTCCTTGTTCATAAGCCTCAGTCAAAACGCAAGCCCTAGGCCCCTTTTCCCCACTATTCCCATCCACTTTTCTCTCTCTCTATTCTTTGCAGCCATCACTGGAAAATTTCATTTCAATTCCACAAAGTTCTTCATTGTTGACATGACGCTCCGGTTGAACCAAAGAACTTACCCTGCCTTGATAGACAGCAAAGCGACCAGAACATTTGTCAGCATGAAATTGGGGCTCTCGGAGGAACCACTGGATACTTTGATCAACCTCCAACTCTTTGACAGGCAACCCACTCCCTTGGGACTTATCACTCATCACTATGCTGACACTATCACATTCACAAACAATCTTTTGTTCTTCATGAACCTCTTAGTCACACAACTACACCAGACCACCCCTATAATATTGGGGCTTCCATGGCTCTAGGACGCTAACCTGGACATGGACTGGAGGACCATGATGATGACGTTCAACACCAGAGACGTGCTGATAAGAGCTTAGTACCGCTGAGGGCAGAGTAGCTCCAAAACAGCAAAATGAAAACTCCAGTACTGAGGATGGTAGCGGTAGCAAGTCAAACCTCACAGTACGGCAGACTAAGAAAGGAGACATGTGAAGTCCCAGGCCAACGGATCAAGAAGGTAGTAACTACGCTAGCCATGGAATGGCAGACCAATGATGTTGCCCAAAAGTCGCTAAGCACTATCCAGGTGGATGGTAAACCTAGCGCCTCATGAATGAGTAGCGTTGGGCGGTTGCTAGTGTTGAGAGAATCCTGGGCAGGGTCCCAGAAGCTTAGTCTTTTTAGTGGAGTTGAACTTAGAAGAATAACTAAGTTGCTTAGTGATTCAAGCCATAAACTTGCGAGGCGCTAGAGTGCTAGAAGTTGGCAAGGACCTTAGCAATGTTAACATTTGCCAATAGTGTGCTCGTATGGCACCGTAAATACAAAAGTTGGTAAGCAAAGTCAGTAAGGTAGAGTCGGCAAGACTATATCACTTAGCGACTCTGAGGACTTAGAATGCACTGAAATGTGATCTGAACTGTGGGGTGTATGATTCAATGATGGCTAAGACAAAATATATACAGTATTTATAGGTGCTAAGTTGCCATGTTAATTAAACTAAAAAGTCACTAATTAATCGATCAAGAAAAATAATGACAAGTACAATGGAACGTAAAAGTCACTAAGCGGCGGCATCTGGCAAGTTGGCAAGTGCTAACTCAACATCCTAGCAGTAAAAAAGGTCAAATGTATGGAGACTGTTGCTAAGGCCTGAAACTATCAAGGCGCCTGTCTTGAGTAAGTCGGTAAGCGTCGGATAAGCTATAAGCATTGCTAAAAGTGATCTGACGTTGGATCTTTGAGAAGCACTGGGTTTTGATAGGCATCCCTAAAGTTCCTGGAGTTGGCTATCCTTGATTGGGGATCTGAATGGGGGCTAGACTGAAGTCAGGTGAGCATCAGGTGATTGCCAAGTCAGGTAGTTGCCAAGGTCCCATAGTTGCTAAGTCTTGTGATTGCCATGTGACCAGTAGATTGTCATATGACCACTAAGTCAGGTGGTTACTAAGTCCTGTGATCCTGTGCGTCGTGTCCTGTGGTCTGAGTTTGATTCCTGCTTGCTGCAAAATATAAGTTGCTAAAAACAGCACCAGTGTGCTGAGCTCAGCCAGAGGCTTATCACCGAGTAAACAGCAAAAACAGTGACGCCTGCAGCGGCAGTGGAGAAGTACTCACATCTAAATAGAGAGTAATGGAATGAAGGCCCCACAGACAGAATAGAAAGCGGAGGACAGAGCAGAGGGAGGTAATGTTGGAAGTAGGAGACTACTGCTGTCAGAGGACCAGTCTCCGGACCATGTCCAACCCTATTCCGAGCTTAGTCTGACAATATGCCTATTCTTAGCAGATCCAACTGGCTGCTTGGCCCACCCTTTCCCCTTCTGTCTTATAGTAGTCAGCCTTGATGAGTCATATGCCCGGACCTTACTCAGCATTGATTATTGTTAGTCATACTCCTTTACATACTGGGGCCTGATTAGTAAACAGTATCAGTAATAGCACAGCCACCAATGTAGTATATATAGGCAGCCTATGGAATAGAATATCCCCAGGCTGAACAATAGCAGTGTTCTTTTAGCCTATCCACTGAACTGACCGTAAGCTTATCTAGCACCGTCTGACCCTCTGTTAGCCTTGCTTGCCTCTTGCCCAACTCCTGCTTGCCTCTGCGCTTGCTCGATTCTTGCTTGCCCCTTGCATTGCCAACTCTATGAAAGGAGTTCCACAAACGTCAAGTGTTCCCCTTACAACTGCCCACCTCCAAAAAGTACTATAAAAACTGTACCATGACTTGGAATAAAAACAACTTTTCCCTTCAAAGATCAAGTAAGGAGTACACAGTACAGATCTAAAGAGCGTCTTGCGACCTTCTGACAGTGTCTAGTGACTTTCCAACAGCGTCCAGCAACTTTTTGATGACATCTTATTACTTTCTGCTACCGACTTCCAAACTCCGACTTAATACGGGTGCCGTTAGCGTTGACAAAACTGAGTGGTAATCACAAAAAATTCCTTGCTTATTATCAGTCACACTTATAGCTTTCCAACTAAATTCCAAAGACTTGCAAAAAGTCTAAATTCTGCTTATAGGGAGATAATGATGCTATCATATTGGAGCCCACCATGAGAGACTCTTCTACAGAATACCACCAGAAACTAGAGCACAGAGAAGACAAAGGGAAGCAGCAGAACCATCACTAACTCTCTTCCTGCCACTACCTATACATCTGATCCAAATCAAACTAAGCAACCTAGTACTATTGATGAGACCATACAGACCCACAAATTTAGTGGAGGAAATAGAGGCAGCTTACCAAAGACTAACCGTCAATGACATCCCTGATTTATTTCCAAGAGAACTATCACTAGTAACACCAATTGACGAGTTCTTTTCATTTGATATTCCGGCACCCAACATCCTACAACTAACTCCGGTCCAGCATTCATAGACACCAATCATAATACACGTACCAAGAAGGATAGAAGAAAACACTGCCTCACAAATGCCAACAAGGAGCAGTGGGACGGCCCCAAAATAGAACAAAAACAAGCTGCAGGAACTACCGCATTACTTTCAAGAATTGGAATATTTATTCTGTGACTATCAGGTTACCAACAAATGCCACAAAAAGGAATACACAGCCAGATACATGTTGTACAACACAGTGGAACTGTGGACTTGTATACCACAGTTCAAGAGCAACACCAGCAAACAGAACCACCCATACACCTATACAGAGTGAAAAGCTGCCATTGTAAGATTGTATCCCGGAGCAGAGGAACAAGCAAAATGGGCCGTTAACAACCTGGAAAGACATGTCACCAGAACGTTCTGTACGGGGCTAACAATGTTGGATCAATTATCCAACTACTATCAAACGTTTCAACAGATTGCACAGTGGCTAAAAAGCCACAACAAGATTTTGGCAAATGAAGAAAAGCGGTACTTCCAACAAGGATTCCCAACGTCCCTTTGGACAAAGATAGCAAGGCAGTTGGAAATACTGGATCTCAACCACCATCCCAACAAACCCCACAACGTTGGCCAAGTCTACAAAGCCAGGGTGTGAATCCTCCATGGTACCAACACCAGTTTGGCACCAACGCTGATGACACCCAAAAGTCACTAAGTACTGTTCTGGTAGATGGTAAACTTAGTGCCTCACAAATGAGTAGCGTCGGGCAATCGCTAGTGTTTTGAGAGAGTCCCAGGCAGAGTCCCAAAAGCCTAGTCTTTTTAGTGTGATTTGAACTTAGAGAAATAAACCAGTTGCTTAGCAATCTAAGCCAAAAGCCTGCAAGGCGCTAGGGTGCTAGAAGTCGGCACGGACTCTAGCGACGTAAACGTTGGCGACAATGTGCTCGTATGGCACTATAATACAAAAGTTGGTAGTCAAAGCTGGCAAGGTGAAGTTGGCAAGACTGATTCACTTAGCAACTCTGAGGACTTAGAATGCGCTGAAATGAGATCTGAACTGTGGGGCATACAATTCGATGATGGCTAAGACAAGATATGTACAGTATTTATAGGCACTAGGCTGCCATGGTAATTAAACTAAAAAGTCGCTAATTAATCAATCACAAAAAAATAGAGATAAGTACAATGGAATGTGAAAGTCACTAAGCGACAGCGTCTGTCAAGTTGGCAAGCGTTAACTTAACATCCTAGCAGTGAAAGAGGCCAAATGCACGGGAACTGTTGCTAAGGCCTGAAACCATCAAGGGGGCCTGTCTCACATAGGTTGCTAAGCGTCAGATCAACTGTAAGCGTTGCTAATATCTGAAACCATCACATGGACCTGTCTCACGTAAGTCGCTAAGCGTTGCTAAAGTGATCTGATGTCGGATCTTTGAGAAGCACTGGATTTTAATAGGCATCGCTAAAGGCTCTGGCATTGGTTATCACTGATTGTGGACTTGAAGGGGGCCGGGCTGGAGTCAGGTGAGTAGCAGGTGATTGCCAAGTCATGTGGTCTCTAAGTCCCATGATCCTGCACGTTGCGTTCTGTAGCCTGAGTTCAATCTCTGCTAGCTGCAAAACATAAGTTGCTAAAAATAGCGCTGGTGCGCTGAGCTCTGCCAGAGTCTTATCAACACCTGCAGTACCAGTGGGATATACAGGAGGCATATTACTGGCTCCCAGTGTACAACAAGCTTGAAGCTCTGGAGCTTTGCCCACTGCCAATAGCAGGTATATCAAGAAAGAAGACCTAGGCAATATAGTGAAGTTAGCCATAGCAGCCGCTCTGGAAAAAGTGGCAGTCTCGAGCAGTGGATCAAGAGGCAATCACCTGATGGGCTGACTGCCTCTAAGGGACAGATGCCACTTCTGTGGAGAAATCGGATATACCATAGTTAGGGGAAGATGCAACATCCTAGAAGATTACATCCTGCAGGGACAATGCCAATGAAATGTGGAAGGAAAGGTGGTCCTGCCATCTGGGGGATTTACTCTGTACGACTCCAGCAAACTCCTCTACAAGAATAGGGTAGACAAATACCACCGCCGCAACCCAGGCAATATAGCCACTAGCACACTCTCAACTAACATGAATCTGGACCCAGTACAAGCCAACATCCAGCAACTGGTGTTTGAAGTCTCTTTGGCAGCTCCGCAAGCCCAGACGCCCTTGGCAACCTTTGCAAATGCTACTACGGACATAAGCCAACAAATTGCAATGCTACAAGAACAGTTGGAAGTCTTGGAGCTTTAGGAGGCGGAGAAACGCAGCTGTCAGGTCATGGATGGGGTCTAGGTTCCTAAGGCCAAGCACCCCTTAGCTGATTACTGGCCAATAACCACCACGGAGACAGTGCCAACAGTGCCAACTGTCAGGAGACAGGTCCTCGGACCGTCCACCCTAGCCTTGCTTAGTCTGTGTTGACGTTGGCACTCACATCTAGCCACCATCTAGACCGCTGATAAGACTTGGGCTGGGCTCAGCGCAGCAAAGCTATAATTAGCAACTTTTGTTGATAGGAGTTTGGAGGCTCACTCAGGTGATCAGGCACAACACGGACTGCACATGACTAGGCGACCACGGGATGTTTAGCACACAGGACTTCCAGACCACAGGACTCGCCCACCTGACTGTTAGCGCATGGGACCGCACACATGACCTCGGGCTCAATAACAGGTCACCAATCAAAGATAGTCGGTGCCTTATAAGATTACGTGTTTAACGACTTGCCGACGGCCATCAGTAGGCCGTCACTTCTTCAGCCCCGGTGCCTGGCGGTTAGCGATACTTAACTTTACCGACGCTTAGCGACTTTGGCGACGCCAGCCTCCTTGATTGTTTCAGACCTCAGGATAGTCACCGTGTATTTGACTGATTTCAGTGCTCACTTGGTGACTTAGCGCTTGCTGACTGATAGATGCCATGGGTTAGCTATTTCACATTCTATTCTTCTTGTCATAATCCCTTCCCCATTTTGTTACTTAGCAACTTATAGCTTAATTAACACGGCGACTTAGCGCCTATAAATACTGTACATATTTTGTCTTAAGGGCATCAAATTCCATTCCCCACAGTTCAGATCACAACTTGCACACACTAAGTTCCTTGGAGTCGCTAAGGGATTTACAGGTTTACCGACTACACTAAGCTTGCCGCTTCTTCACCAGTCTTGCTGACTGTCTAGGTGCTATACGGGCACACTTCAACTACATTACATCACCAAGTCTCTACCGACTGTTGGCACCCTAGCGTCTCGCAGGCTACACAGCTTAGATCGCTAAGCACCTCTGTTCCAATTACTCCATTTTTCCTTAACAAACTAGGTCTCTGGGACCCTGCCCGGACTCTCTCTCAACTAGCGACCGCCCAACGCATTACCTTTCACAGTAGCTAGGCACAGTTTACCCTTGACAGTGCTTAGCAACTTTTGGGCGTCATCACCGCTCTGGCCCTATCCTGCTCCATTCCTGTCTTGGCATCAACACCTGGCAGGTCAGCTGGTCTTCGGACCCACTCTACTTGCTGGCAGGCCTTTATGCCATTGGCTGGCTTACTCATGCAGGCCTTTATGCCATTGGCTGGCTTACTCATGCTGACTGTTGCTTACTCATTAGTGCTTAGTACATACTGGCCCTATTAGTCAATATACCGTAGTCATAGTGTATCCGATGTAGTATATAAGTAGGACTGGTGGATGGAACATCCCCAGCCCTAGCAATAGCATTGCTTCTGGGTCTACACATTAGCATAACTGTGAGCTCCTCAGTGATGACCTTGCCTTCTGCTCTCATCCTCCTGCTCCACCCCTTGTGAGTGGCCTGCCTTCTTGCCTGCCAGTTGCTTGTCAATGTGCTTGCTTGACACTCTCCCCACTTAGTGGTCGACTTGAGTAGTTGATGTGTCTGCCTGGCTTTCCACGATAGAGCGTCCCCTTACACCAACAGTATCAGTTAGCCAACTGGCAAACAAACCTACTATCACAGAAGTACTGGACCCTGAGGCACCACTTCACTCCTTCTCAGGCATGCCAAGGCAATATGCCCCTCTAGTAGATAAAGTCATGGGGAAGCCGGACAAGTGGAATGATGGAGCTTACCGAACCAAGGTACCTATCCAGTTTGTGGAACACACCAAAGCAGTATTCAATCGGTTGATGGAAGCTCACATCACAATGACAGTTGGTGAAGTTCTTAGCATCGCACCAGATGTGCCTAATCTAGCCAGAGCCATGGTAACCCCAAAACGCATCTTAGCCACTAATACCATGCAAATCGAGGAAATAACCGAGGAAGGGAAGACCCCTCTCCTCTTGATAGAAGTGGTTGATAGCAGCAGAAAGTCTGTGCAGTTCCTTCTGAATACCAAAGAGACTGCCACCATCAACTATGCATCTCAGATGTCATCGGACCCAGTGTTAAACTACTCATACCAGAGAAGTTTTGCATGGCCAGGAACACTGACTCTTTGAGGTCTATAACTGCGCTCATCAGACAGAAAGCAGAAGTGGAATGTATAGTCAACGGTGGATCACAGATAATTTTGATGTCAGAAGATGTGGTCAACTGCATAGGAATCTCGTACAATCCCTCAATTGTGTTGCACATGCAAAGCGCAAATGGGGCAATTGATGCATCCCTAAGCTTGGCAACCAACATTCCATGTGTATTTGAGGATATAATTCTATTCTTACAGATACATGTCATATGACAACCGGCCTACTTGGAAAACCCTTTGACGTGCTGACCAAGAGCATGGTAAAAACCCATAGCACCAACAACACATCAATCACAATTACTGACCCCAACTCCGGTGCTATATGCACAATACCAACCTACTCACACGATAATCCACCAAACAAGAAACACACTGAAAATATGCAACTACAGAAACTGAAAAACACAAGTGTTTTTGGACAGCATCAAGGAAGTGATTGGCAGTGATCATGGAGATGTAGCTCTGATGCTTGAATATGACCACAAGGACAATACTGCACAAATTATATCATACGCTTTAATTGACAAGACCGTTCCCAAAACAGTCTCTACAAACAGTTTATCTTCCGATTCCAAGCTTGTACCTACAAAAAAACCTATAAAAACCAGCTCCCAAGGAGCTTATGAAGCCACATTGGCTTATCTTTATATCACTGCGTCCAAACTGTTCAAACACATTGCTCCTGACAGATCAATACTGATCACTAACGAGTATCTTTTAGGACATGCTAAAACCATAGTACCGCTGCACTCCCAGACAACAAACACCTACAATAGAAAAGGACATCTTCAGGCACTGGTGGACAAAGAACTGTGAATACATGGGAATTACACAGGTATGGTAAAACAGAAGGGCATACAAACAAAGAAAAAGTACAAACCCATGGCGTTAAAGGTGAAACCAGTACTGGGACATGTAGCAGACGATTACCAAATCAAACGCAATATCATCGGAGACCCTCTAGCCTCAATGCCAGACTTGGACCCAAACCCGCCTCCAACACAACCCACAGGACATCTAACAGTGGAACAGCTGGCGCAGTTCAAAAAGGACCACGATACAGGCTTTCTGTCAAAAGATGAGCTAAGGGTACTTACCAATCTCATGGCTGTCACAACCCACCAACCCTGCATCCAAGTCCAGACCTCAAAACCACCTTTGAGGTCCTAGAGAATGACTCTCCCACCAGCCCCACAGCCCTGGACCAATTTCTGCCAGTGATCTCACTCCCATGACCATCACTAACGCCACCGTTAATCACCCCGGCTATCAATTCCCATCATTCTGGCCATCACCAAGCACTCCCAAGAAGTCACGCAAGCCCTCCAAACATCATCAACCCTTCCCAAACATTGTCGGCCCCCTCCAGTGATCATGCCATCATGTGCATCACCCAGCCATCATGTTGCCTCCCCTGCGCATCACCACCTCCAGAAGCTCCTGACACCGCCGCCACCTGATTGCCACTGACACCCGCTACTCTATTGATTGGAACCAACATCCACCAACTCGTATAGAGTCTTGGAGCTGTGCTCAGACCTGGAGATTGAGGGCTTGGCCCAGGACATATCCACAAGAATACTTAAGTAGTTTGGTAGTCTTGATATTGCATAACCCACACCATATAGTTTGCCCCAGTATTTTGTTTTGTGCTCTTGAATTTATCTCTGCTTGTGTTTCGTGAACTTCTGCCTTGTATCATGTTTGTTTTAACTCTGTTTCAGCTTGTGTCTTGTACTCGTCTCAAATCTCTTGCTTTGTACTCTCTTCCCCTCTCTCTCTCTATCTCGTGACTCTTTCCCAGTTTAGTTCTGACTCATGTTCCCTCCCTTTTACAGATTCCGATTCTTTTTAAGTCCTGGCCTTGTTCCTAACTGCACTCTGGTTTATTTTCTCGTATCTCTCTAAACCCCGGTTCAACTCTCTCTAATCTTGCCTCACCCGCTTGGCTCGAACCGTAGAGCCTGTAACCTCCTCCGCCTTGCTTCCTCTGATCAACATTGCCTCTGGACTTACCCAGAATCCCCCCACACTTGCCTTACATCTCATGGTTTGCCCTGCAGATTCCTTAAATGCTTGCATCCGTCCCAGAGCATAGCGTTTTACTCCCAGAGCCCTTGTAGATCCTGGAATTATACACTGGAGCTATTGCATCTCCCCGTAAGGGCCTTGCCCAGTAGACTGAGCCCCCATGGTCAGTGGAACCTGACAGGTGACTATTGGGAAAAGATGCAAGGCTACAAACAAAGAAGCAAATGCCATGAGTGCGATACCATGGACAACATAGAATGTATACTCACAGAATGCATGGCCTCTGGGCAGAAGGAAATTTGAAACCTAACAGAAGAACTGTGCACAGCAAGAGGAATAATATAGGAAAAGCTGAAGATAGGACACATCATGGGGTACTACCTCGTCACACCACAGTACAAAGAAAAAATGACCAAAGCAGGAAAAAGAATGTACATGATAACCATATCTAAATCAGCCTGCCTAATATGGAAGCTAAGGTGTGAGTAGAGGATACAAAGGGAAGCTAATCTGGAAAAGATGCACACAGTACAGGAAATTAAGAACAGATGGTGCGAAATGATGAGCGACTGAATTAAACTAGAATGCTTAGCCACAAACCAAAGCAGGTACAGAGAAAAAGCTATATACAAAAAACTAGTAGGAAACACATGGCAAGGAATACTGCTAACAGATGAATGACCATACAAAGCA
This sequence comes from Termitomyces sp. MG148, assembly GCA_003313785.1. NCBI lineage: Eukaryota > Fungi > Basidiomycota > Agaricomycetes > Agaricales > Lyophyllaceae > Termitomyces > Termitomyces sp. MG148. Next base: position 13,045 of record QLOM01007113.1, read on the forward strand.
TGGAGAGCAGCAAATAGGGTTTTAGTGGGTATGAGATCCAGCTGCCCCCCAGGAAGGAGTCATTAACCCTGGACAACCAGAGCCCCACACATTGTGCATAACAAGCATTTCCCTATGGTGGGCTGCAGGACAAAACAAAACATAAAAGCATAAACCCCTCTTTCTGTCAGCTAGGAGCTAACTGTGTAGATATGCCTAGGGAATAATAGAACCACCAAAAAAAAGAAAAGAAAAGAAGAAAAAAAAAACAGGGTTAGGACAGAGTGACTTGGACATTGGCTTAACAAAAACAATTTCTTACAGAAACCATGACCACCGCAGGGGTCGAACCTGCAATCTCCTGATTACAAGACATCGTAGTCAGACGCGATGCCATTTCGCCAGGCGGCCGATATGTCTACGGGAAAAGATATTATTATTATTATAGTAAAGTCTTTGGCTTCGACCATGCAGGGGGATTCCACCACCGGCAAGCTACAAATGGCTGAGCTACGAAGCGGGAGTATGTGCTACTCCGAGAAAATAAAACGAGTCCGTCTGTAGGTAACGTGTGACAGTGTCTTTGTGATCTATACGTCGGCCTGTATCTGTGTGTATCGGCATCGTACAGTTGGATGGTATGCTCGCCATACTCCCTGATACAGGCATTTCTCGACATAGTATATGACGTGTTTCTGGCATTCAATCAGTTTGACTAACTCAGCTATCGCAGACTATCCCAGGATGATCCTCTGTATTGTGACCAAGGTGGTCAACAACTTGAACAAGATTTCCTGTCACAAGATAGTTACAGGACTGATTGGGTTTTCGTTGAGATACTCGGTCTCATTCAAATATATATTCCACGGCATGCTCACCTTGTCCTC
>QLOM01007115.1:0-20150 GCA_003313785.1 Termitomyces sp. MG148
TAAGGCAAGACTTCGGCTTTTGCAGGTACAGGAACGGGAGAACATCAGGGCCGGGCACCTCGATCGCTTCGATCGACACGAGAAACGTGACGTGTCACGGAAACAATGTCCTACATACACCAAACACGAACAAAGAACGCATTCGACGATTTCGGGGTGCTAGATAATCGATGATCGATGAGCCTTCGTCACGTTTGGCCACTAGCATTGACAGAATATCCCAAAAACAGAGATCGACAGACACAGAATGACATTTTTAAGGAAAAACGCACGATGAGATAACACCTCACAAGTTGCCAAAGAAAACCACATTGGTTAAAGATCAATTCGTGCAAAGTACAACAGAAAAATATCAGACGACATCAGAGAGGGCATTCAGGTTCTCATAATGTCATGGCCAAGGCACTATCTGATTGACAATGAGAAAGCCACGTTTTGCGACTGGTCTTATATCGCTTTTGAGCCGACAAATGAACGAGAATGTTCGTATCTGGAAAATTTGAACAGATAAGTATGCAGAAGTGTCTTCATGTAGGTGAAATTTAAGAGGTAAAAGCATTTGCGGATAGCTGCAATAAACGAAAGTCGGGCGGATACTTATAGGGCATATCTCGAATGAGGTATTGTGATGACGATTCGACATGTACCAATTACCATTTCCAGCAAAGATTGTTTCCTGCAGCCGTGAGCTTAATTTGTGAGGATTGATGACTTTTTTTTTGGTGTAGCGTTTGGTGGAATTGGGTAACCGGCATCACTGATGCCGCCACTCAACCCGCCGTTAGTTACAGGGCCTTGGCCCCGTGTGTAGTTCGCTTCCATGTCACCCCGAGGAAATGCTCTTACACACTGGGTGTGGGACTCTGGAACACTCGACTTTGGCTCTCCTCAGATTGTGAGATGACTTCGAATGAGAAGTCATTTATTTGGTTCTGCTGTTTTCCCCTGGTTTTGCACATGTGACATGACTCGGTTAGGAGCGGAGCCTGAAACACGTTTTCTTCTCGACAGTGATGAGCACTCGTGCGAGAACAAGAGCTGCTACGGCGGCTTCCACGTCCAAGGTTTCACAAGAACTATCAGCCAAGCTACAACCAAAATTGAAGACTCAGACTCGCAAGGTTTCACAAACGACTGCAGAATCGCATCAACGTGAAGAAAAGGAAAATGTGAAAAGCAAGGGTGCGAAGAGCCCAGCGAAAACAGCTGCCAAAGCCGCGATGTCGACAACGCAGAGAAAGTCGACTCGATCTACGCCTCCGGTGTATTGTCTGTGTAAGATGGCTGATGATGGCTCTCCGATGATTCAGTGTGGGGAATGCAGGACTTGGTGAGTCATTGATCATGTTATTTTATGCCACGCACTCATATTTTCAACAAAGGTATCACTTTCGATGTGTTGATCTGAAGGAAGAAGAAGCAGACGATATTAGTGAGTGTTGGACACTACATCTTCAACTTCAGCTCATTTCATTGTTTTCATTTAGATGTATATATTTGCCCCTCCTGTGCCACAGCAACGGCTCTTCGAACTACTAGTGAGTACACTTGGTCCATTCCAAGTACCTCGTTAGCCTTGGTGTCCTCCACGAGGTTTGTAGTCGTGGAGAATACATGTTTATGTAATTTTCGTTTTCTCTGCCATCGGTGTTGTCTGTCAGCAATGACTTTCATTCCTGTGCCTTTGTCTGGAAGACCCATAGAGTAAACTGCCCAGTTACCTCAAGGTTCAAGGGTAACTTTGAATGTTCCCATCCTCCTGAGTTACCCTGAGAGGCTGTTTGCTCTGCAAGAGTCACAGATTATTGCGAGGATCCATAGACGGATAAATCGCTCTATTATAGTTGACTCGGCATAATTTCATTTCTACTTTCTTCGTTATTCTGCGTCACGTTTGTAACATTGCTCTAACCCTTTCTCCGTGTTTTAGTGACTTGGGAGGGGGAAGAAGCCCTCGAGGAGCCCACCAAAGCAGGATATACATCCGCACCAAAGAAGGAATCAGCTGCGAAAAGGGTCAAGCGCGACAGCCCCATTGAATTACCCCCATCCGAATCCGAAGTCGATGAAGGCAGTGAAGATGAATACGTAGCAGAATCACCGAAAATTAAGGCCAAAGGTGTCCCCAAGGTGCGTCTTCACGGAACATATGCAATACTCAAATATTGACTTCTTTCAAGCGTCTTGCCCGTCGTCTGTCCTATTCATCGGATGATTCTGAAATGTCCGATGACACCAAATCAAGTCGCCGTAGAATCAAAAAATTGACTGGCTCTCCACCCCCCACTAATAATCCTTTCAAACGCAAAAACAGTCGTGCCACAAATACGCCCCCTCCTAAGAGGAAAAAATCCGATGCTCAAGATTCTACTGACGATCCAGTTCGGAAATATTGCCTGACGAAGTTGGAGGAACTTTTCCGGGACGTATATCTCAGATATCCGCATGTATGCAAAAAGAACGAGAATGGTGAGATGAACTTTGTTCAGAAGTCTCTGGAAGAGTTGTCGGAGGAAGAGAAGGCAGCTTTAGTGGACGAATCTAAACAGTTTGCTGACGAGCTCGAAAGATGTATGTTTGAAATATATTCTGAGCAGGATAAGTCTGGTCTGCCGCACGCTGGGTCGAATTACAAGTAAGTGTTCTTTTCTAGTGTCCACTACGAGTTTATTGATATTGTTGTGCGTAGAGATCGCTTCCGCATGCTTCAATTCAATTTGAGCAAAGTTGATCGCGTCGTCATTCACCAGCGGATAGTGTCTGCCGAGATAACACCTAAAGAGATTTCCCTCATGTCTTCTACTGATCTTGCCAACGAGGAGACGAAACAATCCATTAAAATCGCTGAGAAAGAAGCATTGGCATATTCCATTCTAAAGCCTACTACTGCACCGCGTGCCAAAATTACACACAAGGGTTTGGAGGACATTGAGACTGTCTATGAAGCAGTGGTGACAGCGCAGGATGAGGAGCGTTCGCGGCGGGAGGAAGAGGAAAGGAGAGAAAGAGAGCGCCTCGCCAGACTGAGGACTCAAAATCAGCCGCGCCAGCGAACTGCTTCGGTCTCTGTTCCACCAGAATCGCCTATCGTGGCGCAGCCCCAACAATCTTGGGGTGCACCTCCTGCTGTTCCCATCCACGCATTATTGCCCGGAGAGATAGTTCCCTCGTCTCCGGTCGTTTACTTGAATGAAAGCAGTCCTACAGCTCCCACTTTCACGCAATCTTTCGTCGATTCTGCAGAGCTCGAGCTCAATCTTGCGGACTTCATCAATATCGACGAGGAGATGCCTGTTACATCAACAGCTCCAGCGTCCTTATCCTCACCGCCTATGACTCCGCAAACCGCTGTCGACGAGAATGAAACCTTCGCAGGGCCTCCTGAGCCATCTCCAATCTTTTCGACGGAAGTATTGCCCCAGGCCCGGGTACCTGAGCATTCTCATTCTTCGTCGTTCGACCTCGATGCGCTTTGGAATGCCCCAAAACCTGAGCCACCCACAGAAGTACCATCAGCTTCTACCTCGTCACCCAAGGCCGTCGCCGACGACAAAGATACGCTTATGGACGTTGAGGGTGGCGGCGGGACGGATGATTATGATTTCGATATGCTTCTGGAAGAAAAAGACTCTGGTATCAATATAATAGAGGCGCAACAGGCAGCTTTTGATGCTCTGCCGTATGTGTGGAGTGGGAAGGTTTGAGGTTTTCGATTCTAGTTTATCCTTTCTTATTCACGATTCTGTTAGATCTCCATGCCATTGGATTCCACTGTACCCCAAGAGGTCTCTCTCAATGCCCGTCAGGCGGGAGGAAATTCGTTGGAGCATGATTCGTTGCTTTGGAAGACATTGTTTCCTTCTGACTTTCTCCGTATCGATGGTCGCGTACCAGTCGATAATTCAAGCAAGTTCCTTCTACAGACGCGGATGAATTCCGCTAAAGAACTCATTGCTGTCGCCTTCTCGCCTGTCGGTGAAGATACTGGGTTCCGAATTCTTAGCGACTTTCTGATTGCAAAAGGGTAAGGATATCGTTCGACTACTTTATTTACCTGGGTTGACTTGGGCTGATAGACGACACGGACTTATATTTCCCTGGGGTATGAAACCGAAGGACTACCATCCAGGGCGAGAACTATATATTATCCCATTGCTATCAAGTGATCCGTTGCCAGAGTACATGGAGTTGCTCGACAACCTTCATTTGCCAAAAACTCGAAAGGTTAATCTTCTCATTGGAATTTGGGTGCTCAACAAAGGAAAGTTGGCTCCGCTGCCGGCGCCACCAGCGCCTATCATCCCTTCTTTTCCTCCAGTACTGCATCAGATACAGCCCCCTTCACTCCCACCTGTACCTACCCCACCGTTCCCACAAGCGTCACCGCCAGCCCCTCCTTTACCAGCAAACATTGCAGCGGAAGTCGCGTCTCTCACTCCAGAACAAATCCAGCTCATGATTCAGACACTTACAGCCAATGGTACTCTTCCTCTGCCGACCCTTCCGCCACTCCAAAATCAGCCCCAGCCTCAAGCCCCGCCTCCACCTCCGCCTCCAATTATCCCTCCCCAGCATCAACCACAAGTATATCTTCCACACTCAGGCCAGCCCTGGCAGACCGATCCGCACGGATACGGAAGGGGATTGTATCAGCCACCGTCACTACCTGAGGCAAACCCACCACTACCACAGCGTCCTCCCCCGTTATCATGGGATAGACCTGGAGGCAATAAGCCGGGAGCAGTTAACGAACGCGATGATCGCGGAGGTCGGAATCCGCGTGGGGGACGTGGCACAGGCAGAGGGCGACCTCGCGGAAATGAATTTCCGCCAAAGCCTGTTGATTCCGGTTGGCCACGACGGGCTCGCATGGATAGTGTGCCAGGACCGTCAAGCCCAGCTCGGCGTTGGAGTTGACCTAATTGCAGTTTTCTATATATGTCATGTTATGCAGACTTTCTATCCAGTGTCATTCGAGTTTGTTGCCTATGGACAGAAAGCAATGTATTATTACTACCGATAAACCAAGAAGACCCAAAGAATCATTCAGAGTGTGCAAGTACAGAGTGTGCAAGTATAGAGTGTACAAGTACTTATATTCTCCTATCACGACTAGTCGACGATTTGGACCTTGATGGCACCCTGAGAAGGATCAGCTGCAACATGGAAAGCCTTGACAGCATCCTCGAGCGCGAACTTGTGGGTGACAAGGGGCTTGAGGTCGATCAAACCACCATTCACGAGGCGAATGGCTTTTGGATATTGGTTAGCATAGCGGTATTGGAATCTAACGTCTATCTCGTTGGCGCTGAGATGCATGAAGGGGAACTAGAAGTGAAAACGTCAGAAAGAATCCAAGTCGTCACTGGGAATGAGAATACTCACTATTTGTTCGTTCTTTCCAACACCAATGATGAAGACTTTTCCACCGAACTTCATGGAATAGACAGCGGTGTGGATGCTACTCTCAACACCAGTACACTCAAGAGTAACAGCTAAGGGCACACCGGCAGCAGCCTTGATCCGCTCAGCCTGATCCTTGGGGGAAGAATTACGCTGAATGAGAACAGTGCGGACATTTGGGATGAGAGTCTTTGCGAAGTCAAGGCGGCTTTTAAAAAGATCTGTGATGATGATAGGCTCCGCACCAGCAGCCCGGGCAGATAGCAGAGATACGAGGCCAATAGGACCAGCGCCACTTTCGTGGTAAAGGTGATATCAAAAAACTTATCGAGGAGATTATACAAAGAAACATACCAGATGAGGACAGGGTCACCGAGGCGGAGACCAGATCGTTCGATGCCAGCTAGAGCAACAGACAAAGGCTCACAGAGAGCACCTTCTTCATAGCTCACATTGTCGGGGAGACGGTGCAACCACTGGGCAGGGTGCAAATGCCATCTCGTCAATGTTCCTATAAGATATATGAACGGCATTATTCTGCTCTCATGCGAAGAATAACAAACCATGGAAAGGAGGAGTGGAGAAGAAGACGACGTCAGGGCAAGCGTTGTATCTTCCTGTACGGCAAGCATCGCAGGCAGGTTGTGAGCAAGGAACACCAGCTTCAATGGCGACACGATCGCCTACAAGAGGTTTTGTCAACATCGCATGTGAAGGACACCAGAATACTTTCCACCTACCAACTTTCCATTCTGTAACGCCTTCGCCGACCTCAACAACTTCGCCTGCAGACTCATGGCCTGATCCACACTTGATCGCAGGATTAGCAGACAGGAAGAAAATGTCACTCAATAACCGATTACCTCGTCGGAGACAACCATGAAGTCACCGATGCGCCCATGCTGCCAGAAGTGAACGTCAGATCTAATGGTTTGATCAGACTCCTGTGTTCATTGTAGGCTGTAGAACAAAGGCATACCCGCAGATACCGGTGGCGCGGACATGAACGAGGACCTGTCCGGGTCCAGGGACAGGACGGGGTTTCTCGACGAGATGAATCTCGTGAGAAGGGTTGTAAAAGGCAGCGATGTTGGCATCCTTAGACGGCTTCTCATCTTGCGCAAGGACACGGAATTGAGGGTGCTGAAGCACTTTGCGGGGATCATAAATGGCCGCGTTACCGCTCTCTAGGCTGATGTTAGACATGGTTTTGGTGAATATCTAGAGACGCTGGGGTAGGGATAATAAAAAAGAATTTCTCCAAATTTGTAGGATATATAGGATCCATATGTGTTTGTGCGTAGATGTGCAGATGACCTTGCTAACCCTAGGAACGTAATTTTATGCGGACCTCACCCGGCCCGTTCGAAAGGCGCCGGCCCACACCTTCCTTCACTCTGTGGGGCGCTCTACGATCGCAAAGCCCGCTGCTTATGAAACATATTGTCTCTATACACGTCTTTATATACTCATCTAGAAGATCTATAATGCACTGTCGATTTCTAATCAATCCAGCGCCAAGTTTCCGCTTTCATTTGTAATATGAAGGGACAAATCTATCCTCGATGATGTACTTAATCTCGTCTACATCACATGAAAAACTCTTGAGTATGTCTGGAATATGAAGACATCGCAAGGTGCTGCTCACATGCCAAAATCTTTCCTCCACTTGTCACACCAGACTAGGCTTCTGGGACCCTGCCTAGGACTCTTATACTAGCAACCACTCAATGCATTACTACAGCTGCTAGGTACTGTTTACCCTTGACAGTAGCGACTTTTGGGCACCCACCATGAGGGACTTTAGGGCAGAATTCTGCCAGAAACCTGTCAGTGCCCATTGGTACTTATATATAGGTAAGTACCCAACTTCATTTGTCCTTGTTTTCCAACGCTCTGAAACGGCCCCCAAATTGGAACTCCCGGCATGGTGACTTGGGGCCCTGGTATCCTGATGCGGCGTTGGTCTTTACAGGATTGTTTGAACTGAATGGTGTCACTACACCACAACGGTCATCAATGAAATGGCGCATGCTCTTTCCCACTGTTTTTTTTCCTTCCCGCTTACCATCCATATTAATACCAAATTTCACCTTTTACCATGATGAGTGTCGCTAATCTACTCGCAGGCCGGGTCTTGGTCAATCTAACATCCACTAACGCCTCACCCAGACACCGGGAAGGAAGGGAACAGGTGGTGAATAAATCATCACGGCTTCTCACACCCACCTCACTCTACTACCTATTAATGCTCAGCTCAATGTATTTCGCACGCCATGGTGGCAAGCTTTCCCCACGAGGGTTTTGATGCTCCCCATGTGCCCCTTTTATTTAGAAACATTAGGTCTATCGTGGCGTATCCTTTCGATGCGACCATAGCTGCTTGTAGCGTAGGTAGATATCAAAATAGTAATATCTACGGGCTGGTGAAGCGACCAGACCGGAAAGCGTGGAGTTGGAAAAAAAGGCACAGAGAACGTCAAGTAGCGGGAATGAGGTGGGAACATATCATTTCTATGTACCTTTGTGGAGTAAAGATGGCCATACTTAGTGCCTAAATCACATATGGATATCCGTGATGGTCGTGACAGTCAACTCTATGGAAAAATCTTATTGTTCGTTTGTCAGATACGCCACGAATTGCCCGTTCTGTTGTTTCAATCATCTGAATAACAGACCAGTCATTAGCATGAAAGTTCAACCAGCGTTTTCTGCACATCGGCATTTCATCTATACTATTACAACCATACACGCTGAATATCTTGAGCTCTTCCAGAAGATACCCAAGACAAGAGCGCAGAGTTGAAAATTGACTATAGGAGCTCATCCAGAGGTTTGAGTTCCACCCGTGAATCGCTTAAAGGTAAACCTAACAAGAAGGAGAGAACTCATCAGTCGTAGTTATCGATCCAGGGTATGAATAGCGCACCCGAGGAAAGCCAGATCCTTTTCTGCTCCAACTCCCTCAACCTTTTCCAGGTGATCAGGCGTGTTCCCAACATCGTCCATCGGAAAGTACGACGTATCCGTGATTGATTGTAAGCGTGGAACAAATGGCGGTTCGATGTGGCGAAGTGAGTTCCAATCGCAACCATAAAAAAAGGGGTGTGTCTTGATCTGGGTCACCGTGAGGCGCTGCTCAGCCCATGTCATCATACTGCGAGCACCCAATCAGTGCCGAGAAATCAGAATGTAAAGAAAGAAACTCCACCTGCGGATGAGATGTTCCCCTTCCTGAGAAATGTACAGTTCTTCTGGGAGGAAGAGATAATGTGGCCAGTCGATGATCTTCTTATACGTGTCTCCTGGATTCTCAGAACAGAACGGCGCATAGCCGACAAGGCATTCAAAGAAGATTGCGCCCAGCGACCACCAGTCACACTCTTTGCCGTATCCTTTCATAAGGAATACTTCGGGCGCGATCTAAACGAAGAAATCAAGCATTCTAACCACTTTTGTCGGATGTGGTACGTACATAGTCAGGTGTGCCCACAGTAGAATATGCCTAAATCTTGTTAGATGAAACAGATACAGAGGCAATCGTGGTGCATACTAGTTTTCTTCGATTGGCTTTCCAAGTTGCAATCTGCTCACGACTCATCGTGAGGTTGATGGAATTGACCTGGACGCTGTTACGCGCCAGATCTCTCGATTTCTCTTGCTCTAAGAAACGTTTGTATAATTCGTGATCTGTGGATTTGTGTAGACCAGTGGACAAGCCAAAATCTGACAGTTTAAGGTGGCCATTCTTGTCTATAAGTACGTTGTCTGGTTTGATATCACTGTGGCACTGCTAAGAAAAGAAATAGGAGACTTGAAGGGAACGACATACCGGTGTATATATCCAAGGTTATGCACCGCCTCAATGGCCAGTATGCATTCAGCCATATAAAATCGTGTCACATCTTCTGAGAAGACGTCATATTTCATCAACATCGTCATCAAATCACCACCGGGCAGGAATTCCATGATGAGGTAGAGATAGAGCGGATCTTGAAACGAGTAGAAAAGCTGTACGACCCATGGCGAGGTCGATTCCACCAGCACGTCTCGTTCTGCACGTACATGAGCCAGCTGTGCACAGTAGTTTAAAACATCAGGTAAAGGAGTAATCCGCTTTGAGGGTAAGGGCGCGTTCATACCTGATCGCGGTTCAACATCTCCGCTTTCTGTAAGCTCTTCATAGCGTATACCTTCCCTGTATCCACCTTCTGCACCAATCGGACCTGTCGATTGATATGAGAAAGAACATCGGAGCAAGTATGTTAAGAGTCACGCACCTCGCCAAATGCACCCTTCCCAATGACCTTGATTGTAATAAAGTCATCTAGCTTGATCTTGGTCCTCTTCAAACGCAGGTGTTGTGATTCTGTTCTGCCGTATTTGCGTATCTCGCGTTCCTTAGCATCGCCAGAGTGTATCTGGGTTAATTTCGTCTCGAGCTCAATGCGCCTACAACTGTATTGAGGATGACCTTAAGCAAGCATAAACGTGCTGTACAGTACCTTGCGTTGCGCTCGATAGCAGCGTCCACAGAGACTTTGTAGTAGGATTCAAGCTTGAGCTTGGCAGCAGTACATCGAGCAACGGCATCGGATGAGAAGTTTCCTGTTGAACGTTCGAAATAGACGTCTTGATAGATAAATTAGAATTGGCCATGGTGAGCGATGAACGAAAGTCATACAGTCGTCTGGTTTCGGGTTGCTCGTCGATTGCTCATGATTCAAATGACGGTTCACAACGCTGAGGCTGATGGGGCTCGAGGGGCCTGGTTGATACATTGAGAAGCAGGAAAAGTGAAAGGAAGAATAGAGCGGAAGAGAAGAAGTAGTGAATGTTGTAGATCAGGGCAAGCTCGTGGCACTGGAAGAATTCTAAGTGACGCTGACAGGAACACATTCAACGCCTGCAACGCCTACACAATGGTCCGTCAGAAACCTTTTCACAACAATGGCTGACTTGTTATCCATATATTTCCATTCTTATGTATGTAGCCTTTGAGCAAGACTTTATAGCGGGTATAGACGGAAGCATTTTGTTTTATATTAGAACACGGGGAAACCATGCCCCGGCCCCGGGGGGCAAGTAAAACTCGATGTTTGTTATAAACATCAAGCGAGGACTTGAAGCCAAGTTCTATCATATTTCATAGGCGTTCCATCTCAAATGTCCAGAATCGCACTGACTGAAAGGTAAGTATTGGCAAGACCAAGAATTTAGAAAACCGAGATAACCGGAAGGCCTGGAATTGATCTCGGGTATTTGGCAACGCCTTCAATTCCAAATACAGGAGAATTGAATTGCTTTACTAAAGTCATTCGTCAGTACTTATATCTCTCCAGCTGTCCCAGAAGTAATCTTGCAACTATGGCTGAACTTACTTATGACACTCTTATGACCGATAATTCCCACTATGCTTCAGAACGTGCAAGGTTGGAGAACAAGGTCATTCTCGATGAACTCGAACGCAAAAAGAAAGCTCGAAGTCTGGCTGTCCCGACAGACGATAACCGTGTCAAAGCGCGTTTGCGAGAGATAGGCGAACCTATAACACTTTTTGGTGAACGTGTATGTACATATACAGTTAAATCTGTGTTGTTGTTGAATGGCGCTTTAGGCTGCAGATCGTCGAGACCGTCTCATTTACGTTCTTTCACAAATTAACGCGGCAAGGGGAGAAGATCCTATGCATGTGTACGAAGAGTCTTCATCAGAGAGTGACGAAGAGGTGCGTGAATGGACTATATCCTCACCTCACAAACGTGTGAAAGTGACTTTCTATAGGAGGAGGAATTCTACTCTCCAGGCTCACTAGAACTTTTGGAAGCTCGGAGACGGATAGCAGAATATTCCTTGCCCAGGTTGGATTTATACTCAAGATAGGTAAAGGCCAAGGTGCTTACTGTGATTCTCCCTCGTTTCCTTGACAGAGCTCAAAAGCGCGTCGCCCAACAGCGGTTAGATAGCAAAATGGCTCTTGGTCGTATCGTCGACATACGGAAAAGGGTTTTCAACGAAGTTAAAGTGAGTTGGCCAGCTGATTAGTCTTTGATTCACTCTCAACTTCGATTAGAAATTTGTCAATCTTGGCTCACAAATTGGTGACGAACGGCCAATCTCGCAAGTACGATTTGCACCCAATAATGAGATTCTTGCAACTGGAAGTTGGTCTGGTACAGTCAAATTGTGGAATGTTCCTGCATGTACCCCGGTCCGATCTTTGCGTGGTTTGTCATACCATTCTTCTCCTGACCTCAGATTGAATTGCACGGATAATCTAAGGGCACGAGGATCGCGTAGGAGGTGTTGCGTGGCATCCCCAGGCGACGTTGACTCAGGGAAAAGGACTGGTCAATCTTGCGAGTGGTGCTGGTGAAGGAAATGTCAATCTCTGGTCATTAGAAAGGTCTGTCGGTTTAGAGTTCGTCCTTCATAACTACATAGCTCAGCACTGCTTCCAAGCGAATCACCTATCTCGGTGATGAAAGGACATCAGGATCGCGTGTGTCGTGTGGCCTTCCATCCATCCGGAAATTATGTTGCGAGTGCAAGTTTTGACACCACATGGCGTTTGTGGGACGTCAACACCTCTAAGGAGCTCCTATTACAAGAAGGCCACTCAAAGGAAGTGTATTGCGTCGATTTCCAAATAGATGGTGCATTAGCTGCATCTGGGTACGACATGTTGTATGGTGCTAGTACAGTTGATTGACAATCGGTATGACAGAGGGCTTGATGCTATTGGTCGTGTATGGGATCTACGAACAGGCAGAACGGCCATGGTCCTTGACGGACATGTCCAGAGCATATTCTCGATTGGGTTCTCGCCCAACGGGTTCGGATGATTCTTTTCTGTTCCACTTCTATTTCGTTGCTCAGCACGTTTCTTATTATAGGTACCAAATTGCTACTGGATCAGGAGACGATACAATCCGTATATGGGACATGCGTTCCCTCAGGTCTCTCTATACGATTCCGGCGCATCTGTCAAACGTCTCTGATGTTCGCTTTTTCTACGCCAACGACCTCTTTTTCAAACCCGTGTCATCACCACCTTCGGACGATGTTGATATGGATGATGCTGACGCTGACAAGTCAAACGATACCCCACCACAGGACAGTGCTACGACATTGTTGGAAGAATGGAAGTATCGTTCTGGGCTCTTTTTCGCGAGCGCAGGTTATGATGGGTTTGTCAAACTATGGAGTGCGGATGACTGGCAGCTGCTGCGAACACTTTCTACAGATGCAGGAAAGGTCATGTCGGTGGATATATCGTCTGATGGTAACCTCATCGCATCAGGTACATACAACCGTAATTTCCAGCTCTTCGCTCCAGAGGATGTATAAAAAGCCACCATATTTTTACATTTAAATCAATCGTCCAAAGGTTATGAGCATGTTACAATCGTTCCCAGCGAAAATTCCTATGCGACTTATAGATGGATGGATATTAGTTACGAGGAGTGTGGAAAATTTTTCCTAGATGATTCCATCGCGAACCTAAAGAATGGGAAAATCAGATTAGAATACATAGATTGGCTTGTGAGATCGTACCTTCTGCATAAAACCAGAAACACGACCAATGTCAACTGCCTGTGACTCGCTTTCAACTGCAATGACAAGGTTCTCCAACATCTATAAAGGGTCAGACGACAAAATTACGTAGACACGGGGTCAGAAAGAACACTGACTCCTTCAACTTTATCAATCGGAATACCGGTGCATAACGAGACGATTTTCTTGCACTGGTACTCCTTCTCCGCACTCGCACCCTGCAATGTCTTCAGCCTTGCCTTCATCAGCTCCTCCATCCTCAAATGCCAGATCATCAATCTCCTCAGCCTGATCAAGGTTGCAGGCGAATCCCCGGTGGGAATCGGCGGCTCCACGTCGACGTTAAACGATATATCCACTGACCCACCTATGCCTATCATCGTTGAGTTTGAACCGCGCCATTGGAACGCCGGACCGGCGGTGTTCCGAGCGTCGTCTCCCTCTAAGTCCGTTCGACCAGTCCAATCGAACTGATCCTCATCAACGATGGCCTTTTCAACGTTGCGCATGCGATGAGTGATTTGATCAAGTTCGCCACAGCGACTTTGCCACATGCTGACCTGCTTGCGCTGTTCGGCAAGTTCCCGCGTGGCAGCACGCAAGTGAGCTTGGGTCACATCCAGTGCATCCTGTTTTGTTTTTACTTCGCTCTGGAAGTCAGCACTGAGATTTTGTACCATCGTTGTCATGTCTTGAAGCACACAATTCAGCGATTCAATTGAAAGGACGAAAACAGAGACATTCTGACCTGCGATAACCTCATGACTCTTCTGGACCGGAGCCGGTGGCCCCGTGCGAAGATTTGCAAGAAGATCCTCAGCCCGTAGACCACCACTCAATTCCTGCTCGAAGGATAATCGTCAAGAACAAGATTGATAAAGAACTGTCTTCCCTTCTCACCTCTGTCTCGACTCCAAAATCACCGGGTCTCAACCCCAGCTTATTCGGCAATATTCGGTTGGCACCAACATCTAACAACGTCCGAACCAAGCTTCTGTTCCCCACCCGGGCAGCAATATTTAATGCAGTATCACCATGTTCGTCCTGTAGATCCACAAGCGGTTTGAAGTCGCCACCTTGACGCTGTGCAATCCACATGAAGATTTGCTCCAGGTAATACCGCGCTGAACCAGCCCTCCCGCTAACGCCTGCGAGGGAGACAACATGATGAATGACGGATTTGCGTGATGTGTCAAGGGTACGGATAGAAGGATGAAGAGTAGACACCAAAGTATTGAATGTCTGTTGATCTGCATTTGCAGTCGCAAGACACGCACGTATTAGTGGAGTTTCGCCAAGGTAGTTGCCACGATGGATGTCAGCCCCGTTACTTATAAGGCTTTCCATGACTTGTTGACGTGCGAGGCTTGCAGCAATGTGCAGCGCAGTGTGTCCTTGGTCATCAATGACGATGTCAACCTCTAGTCTGTTTTGAGGAGTGTTATGGCTAGGCACCTGGGCGGAATTAATCTCGCGTAGGAGGTCTAGGACAGGTGCAGGATCATCGCGCTGGCAGATTGCAGCAACGACGGCAGCTCGCCGTGTATCTTTTAAAGGTGCTGAGGGGTCCACTAGGCGCTGTACCAATGGCTTGGAGGCGAAACGCGTTACGCGAGTCTCAAGGTCGGGGGACGCAGTTGCGTGTCCAGAGAGAGCACTGGGTGGTCGTGACGCACCATTTGCACCGATTTGTGGCGTAGGATGCGTGTCCCGAAGAGAAGGCAGAGAATGTGTTTGATTGCGTTGTGGTAATTTCCAGGATATTTGGGACGAAGACAGAGCATCCATGCGTGCACGCTTCGCTGGTGGGCCTTCTTCCCCATTAGCGTAAGGTCCAGTGGACGGTGGCCTTGATCGGTCACTCATCTGGATGTCCGGGGCTGAATCGAGAGGAGCTAAATGTGAAGAAGATTGTAAAGAGGTAAAGTGACTGGAGGCACGGCTTCCGAGGTCTACATCTGCCTCTGAGCGATTTCGTTTGAGGGAGGATGATGGGGGCGGTGTTTGAGAGGATACGGAACCATAACCGGAGAATGAAGGGGCGGCAAACGCAGTGCGGGACGAGGGGCTGAGATTTGAGGTGGAAGGTGTAAATAGACCTTGCGCACGTCCTTGATTGAGCAGGCGGAGAGCAGAGCCAGGCATGATGGGCGGTGGCGCCAGGGCGGAAGGCATCGAGGGCATGTAGTTACCGGTCTGACCAATACTTGAGTAAGAGGAAGCAGCAGAAAGAGGCCGGGGTGATGCTGTACCACCGGATGTACCAACAGGAAGAGTAGACAGAGAACTCGTCGAGGGCGTAAAGTCAAAGAGGGGTGACAACAGTGGCGCGACGCCATACTGCTCAGCGATTTCACGCCCCTTCTCCAGCGGGATCCTGTTGCAAGCCATGTGCAGGGTTATACGTGAGGAGTAGTACTTGAATGGACGCGTACCAAGTTCCTTGATATTTACCGTAACCACCCTGGACTATCTCATGTTTCCCAGGCAAGATTTCCTTCTCCAGAATCTTTGTACGGCGGCCCTTGTCTACGCCGGCCACCTTGAGGATCTGAGTCGCGTTCACGTAGGAATCATTTCGCCTACGCATGACGGCAATACCTCTGACCATGCACTCATAGACCTGGGACGCGAGCGCGTTAATTGTTGTGGAAGACAGGGTAGAGAGCACAGACCTGGACAGAGGAGTAGACCGCATTGTATATTTTGACGGGGGGTTGGGTGCTGCCGGGCGGTCGTGGGCCGGCGTGCATGGCAGACGACGAATAAGCGGCCTGGGCGGGTCTCAGGTCAGGTGGCTTCACGCGACAACGCGTCTGTCGGAGTTTCAATTCTCACCCACACCCAGACTGCCCGAGTTGGAACTTTGGGAAACACCAATCAGTATGAGTATAATTCGCCATAGGCCAGGCAGGGCGGCAGTATCCACTAATGTCACTGAACACAGCAGGAACATATATAGTGGCCAAAATCCACTTTTCTCCAAAAAACGCGTTGTCGGAGACGGAAGCAGCGCTGTGAATCAATAAGAGGTCGGCTAGCGACGATACCCCCACAAAAGCCCAATGTCCGAATCTCAGCGAGATGAACACGAGCCTTTGCTGCGGCCGTAAGCATGCTTCACTCCCCTTCGGCTCTTGGCCTCCATGTATCTCACTCTTCCCCCTACTACAGGGAAGATGTTGAAGCCACTCCTGTCTACCCAATCATCCACTTGATCAGGAGGGTGGGTCTCGTATCTTATCCTTCTTTGCCTCGCTAATTCCCCTCGAAACTGTCAGGACGTGCTGGTGAGTCATTTTGCCGGTTGTCAAGTAGCTTTCATCACGTTCTCCTTGTGATGTCATACCGCTACACTTGTCTTCAATGCAACCAGAGTTCGGAAATTGTGCTAACTGTCCCTGTTTATCTTATCGTAATTAGCACTACATCGGTGCGTCACATTCCCTAGTTTGAACAAAGTATCGTTTCTTATTTGCCTTCTAGACACTCCTTTGACATACGATGCTGTGAGTTACACTAGTTTTCTTTCTAGGAGCCATTTAACACCCAGATCCGTCTAGCTTCTGGCGCCAGACATTACATACACCCTTGTTCAACCCCTAGTGGAGAAATACCTAGCCGTCCAACGTAACGGCAACTATTCCGTCGTTTTCTGTTTCCTCCTCAACCGCGTTCATTTCCTTCAAGACGACAATATCCTTACTGCCACCATCTCCCAGTCTCGGGCTGCTCTCTGTGAAATCCTTGCCATCCGCACATTCCGCGACTATGGAAACAGGGACATGTACGGAAACAGCATGCTTGCGCTGACACGAGCACTCACGACGACATGGCCTGTCTACAATGGTGCAGATCCTAATGTCATTGAACAGGCTAGGGTGGAGAGAGACGGTGATTTGGAGGAACGAGTGGGAAACGCGATTGAAATGGCTATTTTAAGCAAGTCTAAACGTTTCATCAAGAGCTCTTCATGTCAAAAAGTTATAAATGCTATCTGGACGTAGGTTTTCTCTTTTCTCTCACATCTGATCCCTGTTTTCACAAATAACACAGGGGAAGATGCGTCTACCAAGCGGAAAGCAGCCATTCCATTCTTTCTGATGTACGAATACGAATTATCTGGCTTTTAACAAACAATTTTTTGACTCTACCCCCTCAGACATACAGAAGAAGACCCATCCACTTCTATGATCCTCATCGAGCTCCTCTTCTTGATCACTATCGGTCTGAACCTATTATTTGTTGTCCACCGGATGGCCAAATTCGCTCATATTGTTATCAGACTCAAAGTCCCGGCAATCCGTTCTGTACTGGAATACTTCAAGTCTGTGTTCATCTAGATTTTCTATGCACACCATCAGCTCAGCATGGCTGACAGCTTCGTGATTCTCTTCATACTCTTTATCATTGCTATAGAAAACAACGAGCGCGACAAAGTTGTTGGCTCTGAAAAATTATTTATGATCTACTCGTTGGGTTTTACCCTAGAAAAGGTCGCAGCTATGCAAGAACATGGTATCAAAGGTGAGTATATCGCCCCACTCAAGCCGGGCATGAAGATGCTCACGTCTTTACTAGTTTATTTCAAGGGTACCTGGGTCCGTACATCCCTCGGGCGATATAACACACAGCGCTCATATTGCACAGAATGGATTTGATCTAGCATTTGGTTTGTTTTGTCTGTCAGTCAGCATGCTTTACTTTGCTGATATGAAATCAATTAGTCACAATCTTTGCAATCTATGGAGTTCTACGACTATATGGGGTCTTGTACGATAGTGTGTTACCTTCACACCCTGCTCTCCTTCATCCAACTAAACTCCAGATAGGTCTGTGGGCGCGTGCGTTGGGAATAGACTGCCTTGCTCTTATCGCTTGCCTTCTTTTCCCTCGGTGAGCTTTCTGGTATTATTGAGTCACACTTTCTAACGAATATTTACATAGACTGGCATTTGTTACCCTGAAAGACAATTTGATGGTGCTCTCTCTTCGCGCAATGATGACCCAATTCACTGCTTTAATGCTTATCGCCATGTTCTGCTTTGGCGGTTTTCTGTATGCCCTGTGGACGTATGCCATCTGGTTTCATGTTCTCAAAATACCAGCTGACTGTTCAAAGGCTGGGTCGAAACAACTTGGAAGCGGAGTACGTCAGTCGTATCATCTCGCAGATAGTTTCTTACTCGAAGTACCGTACCTAGGTCCTCTCACCCCCCAGAGTTCGATTAAGATTCTCTATGTGGGAGCATTACTAATGAGGTCATTCAGGGAGATTGCGTGGTGGATGCTCGATCTATATTTCGGCCTTGACGCAAGTGGTTTTGTCCACGCCAGCAAGTCTCTTTATTTCATCATGAACGAACTCTAAGACCAGATGCAGTTGACTTTCACCAATATTTTGGACCTCTTCTCTTGGTCATCTACGCCTGCCTAAGTAACACACTCCTCTTGACTAGTTTGTCTTTACTTCATAACTTCTCGTTCGGAACTGATGTTATCTCACGTAGTTCTGGTATCGGTGCGTCTTTCAAGATACATGCTTCATTTCTCCATTAGAGTAATATTTCTATGTTCAGATTTTGTCAAATACGTTCGCCACAATTAACGAGGACGCTGCAGCAGAAGTATATCATCCTTTCGTCCAACGACCTAGAACGTACTGATTCTTGGCCCAGGCAATGTTCCGTAAAGCTGTGTCTACTATAGAAGGGTACAGTTACTTTGATCGATTTTTGTATAGCTGTGGTTTCAGACTGATTTTTCCTTCCAGTGTCAAGGCCGACTTTCTGTTTTCTTACCAACCACCCATTAATCTATTTGCGCTCTGTATAATGCTTCCAGCAAGTTACGTTTTGACACCTCGTTGGTTTCATAAGGTAAATAAAATAAATAACTTTGGTCTGGAAAATTCGGCAATCACTGACCCATTTCCAGGTCAATGTATTAATGATAAGGTACGTCGCTCTTATTTTATTAATCTCTTTATCTTCATCCTCCACAGAATCACAAGTTTCCCCATACTATTAGTAATATCTATTTATGAACGACAGTCGAAGAAAAGTGGAACGACTAGTTTCCATGAAACTATTGCCGCCATAACAGATAAGATCCTTGATGCACTACCTCGCCAGCTCAGAAGAATGAGTAAGTGAATGGTAACTTCTACCTTTCAACGTCATTTATATGTGATCAGCCTTTTTAGAAGGACTGGTGGGCTCCGATGCAGACATAAGTGCAGTAAGTCGTTCGAGAGATGGCCTATTGGGGATGTAATTGACGTTTCCAAAGATCTTTGAAATTGAGGAAGATTTTGAGAGTGCACTGGATACTAGCGACGCAATGAGCTATCAGTACAACGAGGGCTTCCGTCGGATGTCATTAGGACCGACACAACATACTCAAGGGACGCTGAGTCCACAAACTACCACGTCTCGTCTACGAACGAACTCGTTGCTCCCACGAGGTACTGACGGGACTCAAAGTTTCGTCAGTCCACTAGCTCAGGTCTTTAATCCGTTGGTGGTCGTGGATCGGCCCATCCCCGAAGAGTCAGACCAAGCAGACAAAGCCGAGATGTCACTGTCTTCATCACCAATTATGCCCGGACCCTCGGTTGTGAGCTATGGTCCTGTCAGTCGTCGTCGGATTTCGATGGTCTCGTTGCGGGGTCAACGTCCAGCAAGTCCACCGCGTCGCCAGAAAGTGAAGCTGAGGAAATTCTCTACATTCCCGAAGACCGCTTCCCCGCCTCGGGTGCCTTTGTCGCATAGTCCTGAGGCTGTCGAAGAACCAGATTCGCCCGTCAGTCCTGAGGTAGTAACGGAAGCATTGGTGGAGAGTCGGGCAGAGCAATTGGGTAGTGGATTAGTCTTGGACAGACGTCTAGACGAGATGGAGAAGAGGCAAGAGAGGATCGAAGAGCTACTCAAAGATATAGCTCGAGATATCAGGAACAGACATTAATGTTGATGGGGTTTCATTCCTGTGCATGTTATCACGATGCTGTCATGTAATTTGGAGTCTATCGAATCTAGAATTTGTCTATGGAAGTTCGGACATCCATCAATCTCGTCAGGGTCCTGCGGCATTCAATAATTCCACACGTCGTATATGATCTTGAGCGCCGTCTGTTGGGGATACTCCCTGCCTTGGTAGAGATCCTGTCAAATCCTCCGTTCATTCTGCCA
>QLOM01007120.1:0-17809 GCA_003313785.1 Termitomyces sp. MG148
AGATGTTCCTGTGATCACATATTGCATGCCAATTGACCAAATCCGCAACAACGCGCACAGGACAGGGGTCGGGATTCGCTTCGCGTCGGGCCACCCCTAAAGGCATCTGAAAATAAATTGGCAGCATTCTGCACTTCGTTGATGACACAATACATATGAACATGACAACTTCCAGTTGACCGCCTATCGTAAGGAACTAAATTTTCAAGAAATGATCTACATTCTTCCAGGATCCGTGCTGCTATGGCGAGTGAGCGCACTGTTTTCTGGCACGTGACAGAGAAGAGTAGTCAAACTGCACCAACAAGTCAGGATGATCCGAGCGCGCTAGGAGTCAGCTGTCCAGCTGCACAAAAACCCAGATCCTCTTGAGGTCAGCAAGTGAAGTTACTTCTCCTTGAGCCTCATATGCTGCTAATAAGCATTGGAAGACTATCAAACGGGCAACTATAACTGCCACGAAACACCTTTCCACACATGCCTCGTTCAGACGTACTATGGTCTCGTTGTCTACATCCTCAATGAGCCCACGCCTTGAGAAATCCAGGGTCAAGCACATGGTCAAGAGATAAGCTGATAGAACCTCTGTGACTGTGACACTAAACGTCCCGCCTATGTAGGCCTCCTTCGGCGGACTTTTCGCGCCTTCGTTCAATCTTTTACAGATCTTTTACAGAAATTTCAATTGTAAGCATTGAAATCAAGTCCAATTCAATCTGCTTCCAACGGATATACTACACTCTTAATCCATGTAATCCAAATTCCAACCTTAATACACACATGGGGTAGTCGGAATAGATAACTTGTCCGAAAACGCAGCATAGGGGTAGGTGTCACGATTTGAGAGAACCCACTCAAATCGAAGGAAACACCCACCGAAACCCGGAGAAGATTACCCCTATGATGTGGAATCGGGGAATACGTTGTTTGAACTTGCCATGATAGGACGGAGCCTTTTGAGATACATGGGAGATCTCCAGTAGCGGAGGAATGCATCAAAAGACCGTCTCCCTAGCAATTTAACGATGTCGGGAGGTACTCCTGACGACAAAAGTGTAGTACATACCTCCGATCCTCAAACAATGACCAGAAAAGTGTCATAGTTGGGGTTTATGCACATCCAATAGACGATAACCCACATTCACAGGATATGCAATTCCAAACGATCCCGGGGCCAAGGCACGTCCAATAGACGCTTCACCCAATACAAATCCATCCACAGGACGCTAGTCAGGGTCTATGCACATCCAATAGATGGTTACCCACGAAACATCGCATTGTGATGACACGCACGCCCAAACAAATAGACCAATAACAGCTTGTGGTCCCTCGGCCTCAATTACCATAGAGATTGGGGTGTTCCGCTTCCACAGATTGCGAGTGTCTCGTGTTGGGCCGGCTGTGGCAGCTCTGGCCTGTCGAGGTCCCGGCGGGGGTCCCTTCACGTCACGTCACGGTGCGCTGAGTCTCCACCCAGGGGCACGAAGGGCTCTGTCAACTGTTCCAGGAGAAAGCATGCGGGGTTCCTGTGGGTTCGCTTGCACTGTAGGTCTGGCACGCTTGGCCGCCGACGTCATTGCCGGCAACGAGGCTGCCAGATCTGGGGACGGTCGAGCTTCCCTGACCCGGGGCACTGAAACTGCTCTGTAGGAACTGGTCGCGGCACTTGGGAAGCACGGTGTGCGTTCTAGCAGCCAATTGCTCCATGGTCTGCTGTGTCGCCAGGGCAGTACTCGTCCGCATATATTTCATCCAACGAACTCAGCACGGTGGGAGGGAGCGTTTGGCTCTCCGGAGGTGCGGAGGGGGAGACAGAGATCCTCCCCCTGGCCTTCCGGGATGTCATACGGAAGTTATCCACGCAATGAAAATGCAAACTACGCAGTGAAAACGCGAATCTGGCCGATGAACTGCTTAAGCCACACGCGTCTTCCCCAACGTGGTTAAGAGTCAGCAGTTCAAGGTCACACCCATGTCACGCGTCGAGATACATTACTGTCAGATCAACGTTCAAACTCAGCTGGATCCCCGCGTGTCGATCGCGACCTCCGACGAAGAAACAAGAGGTTGGTCAGGCAGTCCCTTGTTGTTACTTTAAAATCCAAGGACTCCATCGCTGTATAAATTGCTCAGTTCAGGAGTACGTATGAGAATTAAAGCAATTGGGTACTTGAAAAAAGGACGTGTTGATTGTAGGCTTGCGCTTCGAATCAGTCTTATAAAACGGTCCGGTCTGATGGATGACAACTGCAAACCGTGACAAAGGAACGTATCACCATCGCTTTCAGCTCATTTTTAACTGATTTCAGCTGGCTCATGGTAATGCAAACGGACGACGTATTAAACAGTTTCCCACCCATTTCTGACTATGACACTGCTGCACGACTCCTCTATCGACTTTGTCCAGACTCTGTAAAGAACAGCGTAGAAGGTCGTCTTGACTCCCCGGAATCATTTGCTTGGCTGTTGTACATGCTGGAAGGTCTTTTTTGCAGTACCCAGGATGCACAAGCTTCAGGTAACTTGGGAGATTTCGAAGAAATCTGGAAGATGTGCATGAGTACGTCCAAGTTGTATTCTTAGCATTCACCCTTTACCCATACTTTCCAGACTATTTCGCTCGTACAAAGCGGACCAGAAAACGATTTTCTCACCCTGACAAGGTTCCTGTTATCCTTGAAAACATTTCTTCCAGCTTAAACGATTTGATTAACGGCAAGGCCGAACAAGTCTCTTGGACTCTGGATGGAAGCTATATAGACGACGCATCCGATGTCAAGAAAGTAAATTTGAACTCTTTTTCAAAAATGCGCGAACCACCTTCAATGCTTCTTCACGAGCTAGGAAATTTTCAGAGTGACCTCGTCCTTGAAGAACGTGTTCAGGGACTGTTTCAAAAGGGCCACAACACGTAAGTATTACTCCGGTGTTCGAGATTGAATCAATCTCATGCTGCGGGCCAGGTTCTTAGTAAATGCGTCGGCAACTGGTAAAACTCGCTTGATGTATGAGGGTCTTTGCCAGCACTGGGGGCTCTATATCACCTCTCATGCGGATGAAGAAGAAGCCAGTGCGCTCGACACGACTTTGGACAGACGCATTCGCCTCGAAGAGGACCTCGTGCGGGGTCTGCCGCATAAATCTGCGCTAGGTTTTGAGTACATCTTGGCCAGAAACAGGGAGATTGCCACCTGCCATTTTGCTGCCGTACTTCTAGCACATCTCCTCATACTTAGGGACTTTTTGAAGGCTTGTAACAATGAAGGAAGAGTTGAGGAGATACAAAAACGTCGGTGGCTTCTCGCTCAGCTAGCATGCTGGGTTTTGTATCAGTCAGACCCTTTTCATGATATCCTAGTTGCGATCGAATTGGAGACAGTCGAATTCATGAATCAGCAACTAAAAAAGGTCATAAAGGACATACAACTCCTGTTACCTGATTCAGTCAGGACAGATGGATTTTTTGTTGTCATTGATGAGGCCAACGTCGCGATTCAAGAGCTTTGGTCCTCCGACGACACTGAGCCCTATCCCGCTCTCAAAGAAATTATACGTACTTGGAAAGACTGTCTTGCTTCTTTTGAAGGTGTTCCCATCACATTTGTAGTTGCCGGAACTCAAATCCCTCAGAGTTACTTTCCTCCATCCTCGCAAGAATGGTCCTCATGGAGATGGACTTCGGACACAGGCTCTTTTGATGACCCAGAGACCCAGAGAAAATACGTGCTCTCATTCCTCCCGCCTTCTCTCGTGCAGACCCCAAGAGTAGAAGCTCTCTTTAGGCGCATTTGGGACTGGTGTAGGCCTAGGCAAGTACCTGGTTTCTAATGTGATAAAGACTAATGATCCTCGATTGCAGGCACAGGCTGACCGCTAGCCTCGTCGCTATGTTGTTGATGGATGGAGTTGTTCATCCTCATGGTGTCCTCAACAAGTATGTCAAGAGGCTCACGGGATTTTCTATGCATGATACAGAAATTAAAGATCATATTGCCGATGAAGGACAATGCGATATTGATGCATTCTTTTCCAACATTGGAAGCACTGTGAGAGGTGAAAATGCGCATTTAGCTACCTATTTTGTTACTCGATTTATTGTTTCTGTTCTAGGTCGCCCTCCTGTCAAATCGACAACTCATGAGGTCATTATGCACTATATCATGACTGGTCATCATCCACCATGCTTCGGGATTGGCCGAGTCGATCTCGTCAGCTCTGGCGTCGGTCAGTTCATAGATGGGGAGATGAGTCAGATATCACTAGACCAGCCGGGACTTCTCATCGCTGCTGCAATTTGGCTCTCCGACAGGTCGCCTTACGGAGACAAGCCACGATCGTTGACTTCGTTCACTGAATTCTCCACTTATGTCCAAGGCCACTGGACCAATGGCGAGACTTATGCATCTGCAAGCTATATTGCCTTGTACTTTGCTCATGCCTTCGGATCCGTAAAGAACCATCTGTTTTCCGATATTTTCACCATCCCGACCGCTCCTGCGTGGCTGGCTGCGACTCAAAGGTTCCCCACGCAACTGGTCAAGTTGCAGAAAAGCGAGGACGGTGTGGTTCAAGAAATGATTGTTACACCATCTTCTCTTCTTCCCGATGCCCCTCCACTTGGATACTCGGCACCTTCTGCTGATGATGTACTGGCCTGGCTGCGACACGAGCGGCCAGGAGCCTTTTGTGTTTGCCCTCCGGATTGTGAAGCGGAACTGATTTTTGTTTTAAAGCATTGCGAGGGGTATGTATGGATCGTACTTCGCACCGCAGGACGAGGTTCTCCGGCCTCACTTGACCCAGAATATGTGTATCCTGAGGCTTTTTGGTCTGAGGGTGGAGTATGTTCTGTCCTTTCCTCCTTTGCCCCCAATTCTAAATTGCTTATACGATTAGGCCCGTCTTTGGAATAGAAATGTTAGAACACTCAGTCCAAATGAGCTCTGGCCAGAATATGAGCACCTCATTGTCGAAAACTTGTTTTCTCGGAGTCATGTACGTCGTCTTGCCCATGATCTTATTTGTTGTATATAATACGAGATAATCAGATGAGTGAAGAACGTGTAAGTCAGCTATCTGCCGACTTTTTGGATGCTTTCAAGGCACTTCCCATCGGCCTTGCCCCTTCTGGTCAACTTTCGCTGCTGCGCGTAGTGGCCACTTTCCCTTCAGAACCTACATTACAGAAACAGGAGACAAAAGAATCTCCTGTGGCAGTGCTAAATACTGCGACTTTCAAAGCCGTGACGGAGGGTATTCCGCCCCAAGATCTTATTCAAACACTAGTCTTGAGCATGCATAGCAAAAGGTCCACCGAATATCCTGACAATGGTTTTTCTCCCGTCAAGCCAGATTCGAAGAAGCAGAAAACGAAACGGAAAATGCTGAAGACTTCAGCTGAGACTTCGCGTGGAGAGTCCGGCACCCGTCGTGGAGAGATGGACCCTAATACTCCTCAGGATCTGCAGTAGATGGGATCGCCACTCCCATAAATGTCTCGTCTCTTCTCCTGTCAAGTCAGTTTCGAAGAAGCCGAAAACGAAACGGAAAATGCTGGAAACTTCAGCTGAGAATGACGTGGATGACTTGACTCGTCAGGCACTCCTCGCGGAGAGATGGTGTATGATACTGGTCCTCTTCCAGAATTCGCAGTGAATATAATCAATCCCCTCACCGGTAAAACGAGCGAAGAGGAAGAGTACCGGATCCAGACCTGTAAAGCCATGAATGACATTGCTCCCATGTTGTCTATGTATATGTTAACGTATCTATACCCTTCATGTACTGATTAATCCCCTGTCATATTCAAACTAGTCTCTATTTTCTCTATTTTCAGATTCTCTATTTTCAGGACACAATGGGGTGGCACTAGCTATAAACGTGTCAATTGTTCACACATCGAACCGTCACTCCCCTGATTAAAATCACGAGGTACATGGACGATGGTCGCTGGTAGCGATACAATTCGGTGGAAATTCTGCTTTTTCTTCAGGCTTGAACCACTCTTTCTCAATTATGCATCTAACTACAGCCCGAGCATCTCCCTCTGCGAGGCAAATTTTTTCCTCGACACAATCGAGCATGCCTAAGAAGTTGTCGCTGTTCAGGCACGGCGTAGAGGAACAGAAATTCACAAGACGGGAAGATACAAACCCTCATCATTGCTCATCATTGGTTTCATTGGCCAAACGCATGGCAACAGTTTGAATTCTGGCTTTCAGTTACACAAGGTGCAACTCATCGTTTCACGAGCGAGGCCCCTGAGATCGGAGGTGACACACCCCTTGGCTTCAGACCATTCACCTTGTCTGTAAACTCCATTTTATGTCGTCTGTCAAGCATGCGTCTCTGTATCATAGTGTCCTCCATGAATTTCAAGCCTCCACCCTGTGTCATTGAATCCCTGAGCTGGATAATGGGAACGGTAGGGATCATGAAGAATTCGTGTGCGGCGTTGAATTTGACTTCACCCTTGGTGAGCTTCTTCAGGATCCTGTTGCATGTCGCCTCATTGTCCGTTGCAGGATATGCAAAAAGGCCACAAATCGTGCTATGATAACCTTCCCGGTTGGGTCGGTATCTGTTTTCCAACTTATCCAGTGCGTTCAGGGTATCAATGTGAAGTTTTGGATTCGATTTAGGAGCAGAGACTTTTCCATTGATCTGCGATTTTTGTCGTGAAAAATAATTCCATAGCTGAAATTTGCATGACATACATTTTTCCAAAACTTGGAGGGATTGACGCTCTTAATTGCCTTCTTCAGCTCTTCTTTCTTGGTTAATGATGTTCCTTGTTCTCTGTACTTCACTTGCAGTGCCACAGTGAGAAGCTCACCCTCCTCCAGTTGTAGTCGAAACATCAGATCCGGTCCAAAAGATTCATCTGGAAACAAGAATGGAGCATTCACTTCAAAATTCAACCATTCAAGATCGTCTGAGGGTTTCGTGGACGTGTAGCCAAGAATATTCGATGGTGATGAAGTGCCTTCGATCACATGCCCATAAGATTTGTCCACCTTATTGTCGAACGGAAAGACGACCGGGGCAACTCTGAACCTTCCACTAGAGTCAATCCAGCAGGACACAAGCCTTGCCTTCTTTTTCTTCAGTCGTTTTGGTTTTCCAAGCTTGCGAGCAAATCTGAAAAAGGTGGAAAGTGGTGTGAACCGCCGGAAGATATGGGCAAGACATATAGCTGTATATCTTTCCAGGCCGTTTTGTTCCGGCGAATTCTGATTGATACGCTGCAAATAATAATGGTGCCTCGAGAACCAGTAAGAACTTATCCATATATCAGCCGCGAGATATGCAAGAGGTTCATCAAAAGTTGCTGATAACTCTTTGCCGTCAGGATATCGGGCAAAACCACACTCGACCAATTGACTATCGACTAAACCTTCACCACTGGTCTCAAAGTCGGTTCGTCCACGTAATAATCGATGATTTACTAGTCCCTGTATTGATGTGACCATGGCATTCCTGGATTGAAAATCCAGCGCAGCAACTGTAGAGACAAATTTGAGAACCTAGATTAAATCAAAGGACAACACGAGTCGAGATTCTTCACCTTTCTCCAAGTTAAACGGGGCCGGCAGATCGATTGGCATAGGCATTGGATCCTCCAGTTGTTCCCAATGTATTCCATCTGCTGGAGAAAATTTTGTAATGGCTTGGATGTAGGACGTGAGGAGCTGGTGGCAGTATTGGAAATCATGGAGGATGAGGTATTGAACAAATGACGCGATGAATCGTGGCCTGTTGGGTTACAGTGGATTTGTTATCGAGTGGAACAAGATAACATACCGACCAAAAAGCCAATATTTGGCGCGCCTGGCAAGTTCCTTCCCCATAGCGCTGTTTATATAGGATGAAGGGACGTAATAATCCAGGTAATTCTTGATTTGCTCATCTTTATAGATGAACGAACCAGTACCGGTAATTGCCCGGTCGACGTGTCCAACGAACTTGCCTACAGTTGAAGAAACGGCATCTCGTATATATTGAATGTTTAGAGATGTCCCTGTGATTACGAAGTGCATGCCTATTGACCAAACCTTCAACAATGCACGCAAGGCAGGTCGGGGTTCATCTATTTGTGGACCACCCCGAAAGGCGTCAGAAAATAGATGAGCAGCACTCTGAACTTCGTCTATAGCACAGAATATCTGGACTTGATGATGACCAAATGGTGACCGTTCATTAACTAGGGTCTGAAGAAACAGTCTACATTCTCGCAGGATGGTGGCACTATAAGTAGTTAGTGAAGCGTCTTTTGGCACGTAGCAGAGAAGAGTAGTAAGCTCCAGGAACAGGTCAGGACAATCAGGACGCCCTAGGAGCCGACTATCAAGCTGTACAAAAAGCCAAATCCTCTTGAGTTCAGCAGGAGGCATAGTCTTCCCCAGATCTTCGTATGCTGCTAACAATGATTGGAAGACCATGAGACGGGCGACCAGAACGGCCATGAAACACCTCTCTGCCCGTGCCTCATTTTGCAACCGTACCGTTTCGTTGTCATCCACATGCTCGACGAGCCCACATGCCTTGAGATATCCAAGAGTAGTGGGATCAAGCACTTGGTCAAGGTCTGCTGAACCACATTCACTGATGCCCCTTTTGCAAGTAAAATAAAAGCCCCATTCCCGGCAAAGACCTTCAAGTACGAGCCTGGTCTTGCCCGCTCCAGAAGTGTTGAACAGTACTCTGTGTATGTACAACCAAGTCAGCATATCCACCCTTTTGAAGCAGGGATAACGATTTACGAATGTTCAAGGCCATGTATCGATCGTCCTCTACGAAAAATATTTTCAAGTCTTTTTGCTCGTAAAATTGGCTCTTCGAGAGCAATCGGATTTTCTTCATCTCCGAGCCGATGCAGGAGTAGGGATGGTTTGTGATCGATGGTTGGAATTTGGAGATTTGCAAGATGTTCTGAAATGCTGGGGTTTGTTATACATGAGCGCCAAGGATCAATGAGTTCGATATCTCCGTTGAGAATTTGGCATAGACGGATGTATGTGTGGTTTATTGCATCCTTAAAATGCTCGGAGCGACCAAGTGAAGTCATAGCGTTCAAGGCCGAGCCTAACCTCAACGAGTCTTCGTCTGATAAAATATGAATGTCAAACAATACTATAACGAGCAGGAAAGGATTCGGACCTGTAGATGCCAGAAGTCTTTGAATTTCACGGGTGTTCCGCTGGAGGCGAGCCTGCATAACCGATGATATCGATGTCACTGTTGATTGTGCATCGGTCTTGAGAGGGCGTCTTAAATGCAAGTTACCTAGAAACAGAGCCGTTGTTGATCAAGAACAAGTCCGTCTCTATGGAAATTATGTTTGTCTGGAAGCAAAGAACTGTAAACTGCGAGGCCGCCTAATTATGGAGACATTTGATCATCAAAACCTTTTGCCACTATATACTGTACTTGGTCTGAATTTGTGGTCGGAGAAAAACAGATGTAAGTGCATCTGAATGCGTACTACATGTGTCGTTTGAGAACGGTAAAAACGCGGGTATACTTTATTAGGGGTCAACCGGTCACTAGTCACGCGCACGCCTTGATGACACGATGCAAGAATCTGATCTTTTACTTGTATTTGTTTTTGGTGAGATCTCTGTAGGCTACTGACAGTTCACATAGTCAACCTCATGTAGCCTAGGATCAATGCAATTTCTTGCTGTTCAAAATTATTATATTGAGCCTTGGCGTTTGGAGCCACCCCGATGGATATGGAAATACCTTTACGCACGCGGTGTGGGACTCGTTACCCACTTGATACCCACTAAAACCACGGTTAGTTTCCTCCATGACCTGAGGGCATTGAACTCTTCTGGCAGTAAGTCCGTCTATGTTTTCCTCACTGTATCCGACCCAAGTACTAATTTTGCCGAACCTACCTCTGTCTGTTGCCAGGCAGTCGAACTTATCTTCAATTCCTATTGCGGCTCTGAGTCTTCTTACTATTTCTCTATCTGTCTTTCAGCGTCGGATTCCCTTGATTCTCCATTCTTACCTTAGTCTCCATATCATGTGCATCGCTTCTGATGTTCCGATTTTCTTAAACCTTCTCCCGCCCTTATCATCTTTTCTCGTCCTTTTGGTCAGGGCACAACCCAGTTGGCCCCCAGCGAGAGCTTCGAGAACGACTTCTCTCGTACACGGTTCTTACAAATCTTTTACTTGTATTGACGGATATTAAGTATGGACATTCATTGACTTATTGTCTTCAAATCTGCTCCTTTTCAGACGTTCACGCCGTTTTACCTGCGCGATGCAGATGGGCCTTTGAATCAATTTTAGCCAAAAACAGGGAGATCGCGGTTCGTCAGTTTTCCGTGACACTCTTAGTACATCTTCTCATTCTGAGAAATTTTTTGGACGCTTGTGATGCTGATGATGGAGTAGAGGAGATTCAAAGACGTTGCTCAGCTAGCGTGCGAGCTTTTAGACTGGTTGAACCCGTTTCAAGAAATGCTGATCGCGATTGATTGACATCCAATGGTCACTCGATTGAAAAATAACGAAGTGCACAGACGATCGTCGCTGGTAGCGATACAGTCGCCTCTTTCTTAACCCATAGGTATACAAACAACTCGGATTGAACGGAGGGATTGGATTTCAGCCGCTGGCAAGCTACGCTACTGATTTAAGAGGCGAGGGTAGCAATTATGCTAACTCCAATCGTTCTGTAGGGCTGTAAAGTGATGATTATATTGATATCCCAGCTTTGCCTGATGTCATTCTGTGGTTGGTTTCACCGTCATGCAGTACTTAGTGTAGTGGGTGTATGTGGCTTTGCCGCACGAAGAGAATCTTGAACCTTCCTTCTCTCTGCGTATTTCCTGATACGTGGATACAATGAAAATTCGTCTCTTTTTCTTCACACCTTACAGACGGAAAACACAACAAGTTCACTATCATAGTACAAAAGAACACAGAAATCATCGACCAACCGCGGACAGCGTCTCTTCCACCACCATGACCGCGCTCCTTCTCAATAACCAACATCGCATCACGCATGGTAACTAAAGTCCGCGTACTAGGCACAGTCGTCAGCATCGCCGACTTTTTCGTCAACACATACGGACTGGTCGCCGCCGTAGTCCGAGCGACAGGCGTCGTCGTCGACACGGGCGACGTCGCAGTTACGCTGGGGTTGGGCGAGGTAGTCGCGACCGCAGCCGCAGCCGTGGTGGCAGTCGTCACTGACCTTGTCCTTTGTCGGCGTAGCAGCCGCCGCCGCATTCATCGACGCATATCGCTATCGTCCGCCCAGGCCCAGCCCCGCTGCCTGCGTCGCAACGGCATTCGGCATTTCCTTACTGACATCCTCCGACATGTTCCTCGCCGTAACACCCGGCCTTTCCTTTTTCCGCTCTTCTTCGCTCCGCCCTCAATATTGTCATCCATCGACAGTGGGTTCGCAGACCCATTGGCCTGTGCGACCAGCACAGCGGCATGTGCAGTGACCATATACTATCCCTTTCTCTCTCTTCGGACTTTCATCTCTTCCTCGAACTGCTTCTTGGCGTCACTTCTTATGTTGATGCTCTACATTGGCCAGTTGTCTCCGTGCAATGACGCAGGACGGTTTAACTGCGTGTCGTATCATGAACCACGCTTTGTTAACCATGCATCTCGCATCTAACTACAGCCCGAGCATCTTCCTCTGGGATAGTCATCGAGGCAAATTTCTTTCTCGACACAGGCGAGCGTGCCTGAGAAGTGATCGCTGTCCAGGCACATGCCATGACAGAGAATACCGAAAATCGGAAGACGGGAAGATACAAAATCCTCATCATTGCTCATCATTGGTTTCATTGGTTAGACGCATGGCAATCAGTTTGAATTGTGGCTTTCAGTTATACAAGTTATAACTCATCGTTTAACGAGCGAGTCTCTCGAGGCAGGAGCTGACACACCCTTTGGCTTCCGACCTTTTACCTTGTCTGTGAACTCCAATTTATGCAACCTGTCGACCACGCGTCTCTGCATCATAGCGTCCTCCATGCGTTTCAGGCCTCTAAACGGTGGCATCGAGTCCGTGAGCTCAATAATGGGAGCGGTAGGGATCATGAAGAATTCGTGTGCGGCATGAAATTCAACTTCACCCTTGGTGAGCTTCTCAAGGATCCTGTTGCAAGTCGCCTCATTGTCCGTTGCAGGATATGCAAAAAGACCACCGATCATGCTATGATAACCTTCACTGTTGGGACGGTATCTGTTTTCCAGTTTATCCAGTGCGTTCAAGGTATCAATATTTAGATTTGGATTTGATTTAGGAATAGAATCCTTCCCGTTGATCTGCAACTTTGGTCTGGAAGAGCTTCAAGGTTGAAATATGCATGACGTACGTTCTTCCAAAATTTGGAGGGGTTAACGCTCTTAATTGCCTTCTTCAACTCTTCTGTCTTGGTTAATGTTGTTCCTTGTTCTCTGTACTTCACTTGCAGTGCCACAGTGATAAGCTGACCCTCTTCCAGTTGTAGTCGAAACATCAGATCCGGTCCAAAAGATTCATCTGGAAACAAGAATGGAGCATTCACTTGGAAATTCAACCATTCAAGATCGTCTGAGGGTTTCGTGGACGTGTAGCCAAGAATATTCGATGGTGATGAAGTGCCTTCGATCACATGTCCATAAGATTTGTCCACCTTATTGTCGAACGGAAAGACGACCGGGGCGAATCTGAACTCTCCGCTAGAGTCAATCCAGCAGGACACCAGTCTCGCTTTTTGGTATTCAAGTCGTTTTGGTTTTCCAAGGTTGCGAGCAAACCTGAAAAAGGTGGAGAGTGGTGTGAACCGTCGGAAGATATGGGCAAGACATATAGCTGTATATCTTTCTAAGCCGTTTTGTTCCGGCGAATTCTGATTGATACGCTGCAAATAATAATGGTGCCTCGAGAACCAGTGAGAGCTTATCCATATATCGGCTGCAAGATATGCAAGAGGTTCATCAAAAGTTGCCGATAACTCTTTGCCATCAGGATATCGAGCAAAACCACACTCGACCAGTTGACTATCGACTAGACCTTCACCACTGGTCTCAAAGTCAGTTCGTCCACGTAATAATCGATGGTTTACCAGTCCTTGTATTGATGTGACCAAGGCATTCCTGGATTGAACATCCAATGCAGCGACTTCAGAGACAAGTTTGAGAACCTAAATTAAATCAAAGGACAAAACGAGCTAAGATTATTCACCTTTCTCCAAGTTAAATGGGGCCGGCAAATCGATTGGCATAGGCATTGGATCCTCCAGTTGTTCCCAATGTATTCCATCTGCCGGGGAAAATTTTGTAATGGCTTGGATGTAGGACGTAAGGAGCTGGTGACAGCATTGGAAATCATGGAGGATGAGGTATTGAACAAATGACGCGATAAATCGTGGCCTGTTAGAAGAGTGTTTGGGCTATGGTGGATTTTTTGTCCAGGAGATTAAGATGACGTACCTCCCAAAAAGCCAATATTTAGCGCGCCTGACAAGTTCTTTCCCCATAGCGCTGTATAAATAGGACGATGGGACGTAATAATCCAGGTAATTATTGATCTGTTCATCTTTATAGATGAACGAACCAGTACCAGTGATTGCCCGGTCTACGTGTCCGACGAACTTGCCTACAGTTGAAGAAACAGCATCCCGTATGTGTTGAATGTTCAAAGATGTCCCTGTGATGACGAAGTGCATGCCTATAGACCAAGTTTGCAACAATGCACGCAAGGCAGGTCGGGGTTCATCTATTCTTGGACCACCCCGAAATGCGTCAGGAAACAGATCAGCAGCACTCTGAACTTCATCGATGACACAGAATATCTGAACTTGATGATCACCGAAGGGTGACCGTTCAGGAACTAGAGTCTGAAGAAACAGACTACATTCTCCCAGGATAGTGGCACTATAGGAAGTTAGCGAAGTGTCATTTGGCACGTAACACAGAAGAGTAGTCAGCTCTAGAAACAGGTCAGGACAACCGGGACGCCCTAAGAGCCGACTATCAAGCTGCACAAAAAGCCAGATCCTCTTGAGCTCAGAGAGCATCATAGTCTTCCCCAGAGCTTCATACGCTGCTAACAAGCATTGGAATGCCATGAGACGGGCAACGACGACCGCTAGAAAGCACCTTTCCGCTCGTGCCTCATTTTGTAACCGTATCGTTTCATTGCCATCCACATGCTCAACAAGCCCGCATGCCTTGAGATATCCAAGACTAGTGGGATTAAGTACTTGGTCAAGGTCGGCTGAACCACATTCACTGACGCCTCTTCTGCAAGTGAAATAAAAACCCCATTCCCGGCAAAGACCCTCAAGTACGAGCCTGGTCTTGCCCGCTCCAGAAGTATTGAACAGCACTCTGTGTATGTACATCAGCATATCCACCCGTTGGAAGCAGGGGTGACGATTTACGAATGTTCAAGGCCGTGTGTTGAGCGTCCTTTGCGAAAAACATTGTCAAGTCTTTTTGTTCGTAAAGTTGGCTCTTCAAGGGCAACTGAATGTTCTTTTGAGATATCTTCAAGCCGATGCAGGAGTAGGGATGGTTTGTGATCGATGGTTGGAATTTGGAGATTTGCAAGATGTTCTACAATGACAGTGTCTGCTACACATGAGCGCCAAGGATTAATGAGCTCAACATCCCCGTTGAGGATCTGGCTTAGGCGAATGCATGCATGGTTTAATGCATTCTTAAATTGTTCGGAGCGACCAAGTGAAGTCTCAGCAGTCAAGGCCGAGCCTAGCCTCAACGCGTCTTCATCTGATGATATATGAACGTCAGACGATACGATATCGAGCAGGAGAGAATACTGGCCTGCAGATGCCAGAAATCTTTGGATTGCGCTGATGTTCCGCCCGAGTTGAGCCTGCATGACTGGAGATATCGATGCCACTGTATTTCTTGAGAACATCTTAAATGTATAAACAGCGGTCGTCCATCAAGAACAAGTTCGTTTCCATGGAAATGAGCTGTATCCGGAAGCGAGTCAAGTACAATAAACTACGAGGCCAGCTGATCACGAGAGACAACTGGATCATTGAAAGTATTACAGCCATATGTTGTACTTGGTCAGGATTTGTTGCCGGAGAAAAACAGACGTAGAAGTATAATTGAATGCGTACTCATCTTGGCCTGGACTTTTTACCAATACTTACTGGTGCATGGAACGGTAAAATCGGGGATACTTACCGAGTCACCAGTCACATGTACACCTGATGTGGTCCGCAGCATCTGTACCTCGTTCCCCAATTGATGGGCATAATACAAGAACTTCATTGAACGTCTTCAAACAAGAAACACCTATTCCTTCCTCAGTCGTTCACGTCGTTTGACACATGCGATGCAGATAGATGACATATTGAACGATCCCTCACCCCTTCGTGACTACGATACTGCTGCGCGACTCCTCTCTCATATGTGTCCAGATTCCGTAAAGCAGAGCGTGGAAGATGACTTTGGCTCTCCCGAGTCATTTGCTTGCCTATTATACAGAATCTCGAATCTTTTCCGCCGCGTAGAAGATGCGCGAGCGTCAAAAAACATGGAAGACTTTGAAAAGATTTGGAAGACTTGCATCAGTAAGTCCAATAGTTTCATTTGAGATTGATCTTCTTTTTATACTTTTCAGACTATTTCGATCGTGTCAAGGGTAACAGGCAACACTTTTCTCGCCCTGACAATGTTCCTATTATTCTTGGAAACATTTCTGTTAAGTTAAACGAACTGATCAACGGCAAGGCCGAAAAAGTCCTTTGGACTCTGAATAGAAGTGATATATGCGACTCATCCGATGTCAAGAAACTAGACCTATGTTCTTTTTCGGAAAAGCGCGAACCGCCTTCAATGCTTCTTCATGAACTAGGAAGCTTTCAAAGTAACCCAATCCTTAGGGAACGAGTACAGAGACTGTTCAGTAAAGGCCACAACACGTACGTTGTTCCGCTCTCCCAAGGTTTCTCGAATCTCAGGACATGATACAGGTTCCTAGTCAACGCATCGGCGACCGGGAAATCCCGTTTGCTATACGAAGGTCTTTGCAATCACTGGGGACTCTATATTACCTGCCACGCGGATGAAGGAGAAGCCCGTGCCCTTGATACGACCCTAGATCGACGTATCTATTTCGAAGAAGATCTAGTGCGAGGTCTTCCACATCGATCTTCTCTAGCCTTTAAACCCATCTTAGCCAAAAACAGGGAGATCGCGGCTCGCCGATTTTCTGCGACACTCCTAGCACATCTTCTGATTCTGAGAGACTTTTTGAAAGCTTCTCGCGCTGCTGATGGAGTTGGAGAGATACAAAAACGTCGATGGCTCCTGGCTCAGCTAGCATGCGAACTTTTAAACTGGTCAGACCCGTTTCGAGAAATACTGGCCGCTATTGATTGGGAACCCTTGGATTATATCAATGAGAAGTTGAAGACGGTCATAAAGGAAATTCAAGTCCTGTTGCCTGATTCTGTAAGGAGAGACGGGTTTTTCGTTGTCATTGATGAAGCCAACGTGGCAATTCGGGAGATTTGGTCTTCCAAAGATACTGGCTCGGGGCCCTATCCCGCTCTCAAAGAAATCATACGTACTTGGAGAGATTGTCTTGCTTCTTTTGAGGGTGTTCCCATCACATTCGTAGTTGCCGGAACTCAAATCCCCCAGAGTTACTTTCCTCCATCCTCACAAGAATGGTCCTCATGGAGATGGACTTCGGACACAGGCGCTTTTGATGACCCAGAGACCCAGAAAAGATACGTGCTCTCATTCCTCCCGCCTTCTCTCGCGCAGACCCCAAGAGTAGAAGCTCTCTTTAGGCGCATTTGGGACTGGTGTAGGCCGAGGCAAGTACCTGGTTTCTAATATGATAAAGACTAATGATCCTCGATTGCAGGCACAGGCTGACCGCTAGCCTCGTCGCCATGTTGTTGATGGATGGAGTTGTTCATCCTCACAGCGTCCTGAACAAGTATGTCGAGAGGCTCACGGGATTTTCTATGTATGATACGGAAATTAAACATCGTATTGCCGATGAAGGACAATGCGATATTGATGCATTCTTTTCCAACATTGGAAGCACTGTGAGAGGTGAAAAATGCATTTAGCTACCTATGTTGTTACTCGATTTCTTATTGTTTCTTTTTTAGGTCGTCCTCCTGTCAAATCGACAACACACGAGGTCATTATGCACTATATCATGACTGGTCATCATCCACCATGCTTCGGGATTGGCCGAGTCGATCTCGTCAGTTCTGGCGTCGGTCAGTTCAAAGATAAGGATATGAGTCAGATATCACTAGACCAGCCGGGACCTCTCATCGCCGCTGCCATTTGGCTCTCCGACAGGTCGCCTTACGGAGACAAGCCACGATCGTTGACTTCGTTCACTGAATTTTCCACCTATGTCCAAGGCCACTGGGCCAATGGCGAGACTTATGCATCTGCAAGCTATGTTGCCTTGTACTTTGCTCATGCCTTCACAACTGCAGAGAACCATCTGTTTTCCGATATTTTCACCATCCCAACCGCCCCTGCGTGGCTGGCTGCGACTCAAAGGTTCCCCACGCAACTGGTCAAGTTGCAGAAAAGCGAGGACGGTGTCGTTCAAGAAATGATTGTTACATCATCTTCTCTTCTTCCCGATGCCCCTCCACTTGGGTACTCGGCCCCTTCTGCTGATGATGTACTGGCCTGGCTGCGACACGAGCGGCCAGGAGCCTTTTGTGTTTGCCCTCCGGATTGTGAAGCTGACCTTATTTTTGTTTTAAAGCGTTGCGAGGGGTATGTATGGATCGTACTTCGCACCGCAGGACGAGGTTCT
>QLOM01007129.1:0-10222 GCA_003313785.1 Termitomyces sp. MG148
ATGGCCCAAAAAGGAAATGGCCAGAAAGGAAAGTCCGGGGGGGGTCCCGGAGATCTCCGGGATGGCCGGAAAAGGAAGTCCCCTGACATCAAGGTATGCAGAGCTGCTGAGCGAATGATTGCTGCTTCATCATGCAAAAGCTCAATGATATACGGAAGCATTCTATCAAGCTTTGCCTCGTCAGTGAGATGGCAGGCAAGCACGAGGAAAACATCCAAAGCCCGGATTTTTGACATCGGTAAATGACAGTTCCAGATGTGAGCCGTAACCAGCGCAAAGATGATAAGAGCAGGGCCATCTTAAAGAACATGATTAAATCATTCAAGTGCTTGAGAAAAGAAGGTAACCTTCATAAGCAGCCTTATGTCCTTTATGCGGGCTGTGCAGACTGGGTTCTGTCAGGGGACCAGTCTCCGGACCATGTCCAACCCTATTCCGAGCTTAGTCCAATGATACGCCTATTCCTAGCAGATCCAACCAGCCGCTTGGCCCACCCTTTCTCCTTCCGTCTTGTAGTAGTCAGCCTTGATGAGTCATGTGCCCAGACCTTACTCAGCATCAATTATTATTAGTCATACTGCTTTACATACCAGGGCCCAATTAGTAAACAGTATTAGTAATAGCACAGTCACTGATGTAGTATATATAGGCAGCCTGTGAGATAGAATACCCCCAGGCTGAACAATAGCAGTGTTCTTCTAGCCTATCCATTGAACTGACCGTAAGCTTATCTAGCGTCGTCCGACCCTCTGTTAGCCTTGCCTGCTCCTTGCCCGACTCTTGCCCACCTTTGCGCTTGCTTGACTCTTGCTTGCCCCTTGCATTGCCGACTCTGTGGAAGGAGTTCCGCAGACGTCAAGCCTTGCTCTTACAGGTTTGCAATTTGGGATATAAAGCTTGACGGGAAAGATATCCTACAATATTTATTGATAACGCCATGCTTATGAGAAATTTAGTGCTCATCTGGAAAGCTTGTGATACATCAAGAGATGTCAATGTATGCTCGACAGTAATGTCCAATGGTGGTTGATTGGCAAGGTCAGTCAACAGATACGGTTCTATACTCTCATAATCCGCCCATAACTTCTCCACCCTATTATCAGCCTCACTGGGATGCACTTCAGGCATTGTCTCTGTTGTTGGAGCACTAGCAGTATGGGAAATCAATGGGCCTAGCCACAATGTCATTGTAGATGATGAAGGCGCTATTCCTAAGGGCGTTGCAGTCAGAGGCAATGGTAGATGATACGTTGGAGAGACATTGTTGACAATTGATACATAATTATGGAAGAATGAGTAGGAGCATTCAGGATATATGGTGCCGTGCGATGTATTTGTGGCCTTTCTTGAGCTGTCTTGTCTCATAGAGGATGAGCAGCTCCTTGAAGAGCATGCTCTCCTTGGAGGGGAGGTTCCTTTTGGCAGGAACAGGAACAAAGGCAAGCAATGCCTGTGCGTGCTTCCCACTCAACGACGATGGTCGCACAGACCCGCCATGCCACCCAGCCCTCTTCCAAGCGCAAGCTTGCCTTCCACAATAAGCTCACTGGCAAGGGTCTCTCTACCAATGCCTTCCTCAAGAAGCTCAAGTCCCTCCACGGTGATTGTGGCTGTGCATAGATTGACTTGTTGAGTGCCTGCACCGCTACACACTACGAGGCTACAGCTGAAACTTTGCAATATGGTAGATAGTCAAGTTGAATTACAAGC
This sequence comes from Termitomyces sp. MG148, assembly GCA_003313785.1. Lineage (NCBI taxonomy): Eukaryota > Fungi > Basidiomycota > Agaricomycetes > Agaricales > Lyophyllaceae > Termitomyces > Termitomyces sp. MG148. Next base: position 1,711 of record QLOM01007129.1, read on the forward strand.
GTACAAATAGACTATGCCAAATCATTTCACTGGATATGAGGTAGCTGAATCTGTTGAGGGTTGAGGGTGACTAGACAATCAGCAACTTGAATCTGTACTCATGTGAGATACATACCTCTGTCTGTCTCCTCCTCCTACGCTTCACCTTGCAGTTCCTCTGAAATTCTTCGCTGAACTGAACTTCAGCACTGTCCGCATCCTCATTCTTTTGAGGTTGCCGTTTATCATAGGCCTTTCCCAGGGTGTCCAGATGGGCAATGAAGTGTTGAGCGACCCATGTAGGATCTAGATTTCCATTGGGATACTTTTCTATGACACGTGCTGCAAACTGGTCGGCAAGTTCAACATTCCATATATTCTGAGGAGAATGGATCCAAATCTGGGGTTTGTCAATGTTTGGTCCCGGAGCAGTGTCATCCATGGCAAAATTCGCTACATCAACAACAGAGGTGAGAAGCTCTGGCCGCTCACTGACAACCTTGAAGAAGTCGACATCTTGCTCAGCACCTAAAACAAATTTTGTCTTGGGTGTTGTGATAGTTGGTGCAATTGACACGTGTCTGAGGAACCTTGAAGGGGGATGTCCTAGGAACAAGTACCTTCCTCCAAGCAGGAGTATGGAGTCCATTCATCTGGTCCTGTAGCTCTTCCACTTCTTCTTCAAGTCTCCTGACTGTATTCAACAGGTCATTGTTGTCGTCTTTGTCATGTTGATTATCACCGGGAGCATTGCCTCTTATGTCATCTCTATGGGCAGGCGGAGCAAAATCAGAACTATTTGGGGCAGTGACCTAGAAATGATATGATAGAACGTTATAGCATGCATCAAGACGTTAGAATGAAAGGGCGTACAGTGTTGATAGAAGAGGGAAGCTGGAAGTTGCTCATAGTGTGCTTTCCATGCATTGATGATGATTCGGAGCAAGACAAAGCAAGCTCAAAGGATGAATTGTCTCAAGATTCCAAACTCCAATTCTTTGTTTAAAGTGTGCACAAAGAAAGCATCATATGAATGTCTTTAGACTACAAACTTGCAAACAGCATGCTCATCATCTTCAGAACACGCTCACCCCCTTTGGAACATTGCCTGTCCTGCTAAGTGATTGATAATGTGAAAACTGATGTCTCAAGCACAGGCTTTACCAAATAAAAGAAATGGCTGGATCAGTCGGCAATTAAAGAGTTGGTGGCTTGCAATTTGGAGAACAGGAGATGGATAAATATTGACAGTGCCCTAGAAGTAGTGTCAAAGCTGTCAAAGCTGGATTTATCATGTGAATGGACTTGTACAAGAGCAACAGGACCTACTCCCATGTGGCGGCAAGGCTGTATTATGACCAGGCTTGCTTTGCCAAATATTGGGCTAATGGACAGAAAAAAATTTTGGCGAGAAGGCTGTGAGAAAAGCAGAGTATCAGAAAGAAAGATAAGTTGAGAACCAGAGCTCAGGAAGAAAAGAGGCGAGCTTGGTGAACCCAAACCTCAAGGAAAAGGAGCGAGTTTGGGTGAACCCAGAACTCGAGGTAGCTCATGGTGTGGTTGCAAGAGTCAGACACTGGATTGACATAATACCCATGGGATTCCTCCAATCCACATTACTAAGCAACTTCTCTATTAAATAATCAAATATTCAGTGAGATATCCATAAAACTACCTAGACAAAAGGAAAATTTTTTTTGGGTGATAAAAAGACAATTTATCATGGACTACTTCTAATGGCTTTTGGTATTCTTTACACGTAGTGATAGCAAACAGCTGAAAGCCTGGTATGCCCATAAATGCATCTATAATGCAAGATCAAGTATCCACCATTGCAAATACCTCTTCCAAATTTCTTATATGAAGAGGATCAGAAAGGAGCGAACTGGCTCAATACACTGGGCATGATTGCAAGAACTTTTCACCCCACCACTTGAGACCACATTCTGAACAGAGTGTGTGACCGCAGTAAAGACTGTGCAGTAAAGTAAACAAAATGACAAAATAGATAATGGTTTGACTTGCAGTAATAGACCTGTGATTGGCTTATAGCAGATAGGACAGATGGCAATCTCCCTTAGTTTTGAAACAATCTACGGTGATTGTTATTTAATGCGGAAATGTGAGGGATCAAATACAACACCATACTGGTGCCAGACAATCCCTCTCAGCTGTGACAGCTGTAAGTTCATCTGTGGTCACCGTGAGTCGGTTTTGCTCATTTAGAAATTGGGCTCTGGGAGTGTCACAATTCTGGCAGATCAACAGTTACAATGAAATATCGTTTATAAGAAGACACAAACAAGCAAAGCTTCATCTCTTTGCTTCTAGAGCACCAAAACTTCTTCCTTTGCACAATTCAACATAGAATTTAGGAAAGAAATCTCCTGAGATTGTTTCTCAAAAAGAAGAAAGATACCAATAAAAAGAACCTTACTTGATTTTTATCCTCTTCAAATTTCTTAGCTGCTTGAGAACGTTCCATTTCGATGGCATTTCCAGGCTGTGTCCTTTCTGAGAAACAGCCAGTATACTGAGAATCATGGTTCCTGGTTCTGACCTCTGGCAAGGTTGCCTGTGAGCTCATGATGAGGTCAAGAGCGTTGAAGAAGAGAAACTATTATACCATCTGACTTTTGACATCCTTGAAATCTGATTCTTTGTTTGAGAAAAAAAGCTCCCCCTTAGGGATGATCAACATCTTCTTTTTCTGAGTTCGAGCAGCAGCGCTACAGGGATGAGAGAGGCACAGATCCCAGGCACAAGACTTGTTGAGTTGATCTGCAGGTATGGAATGCAGGACAGATAGAGGTTGGTACCCATTCTAGTTTGTTTCTTCTGTTTCTCTTTTTGAGAGAAATTGGATGATGGTCACAAGGCACCCAGGTGAACACAAAGGCAATGATAATGAATTAAAATTTAACCAGGGGCAATCATATGTCAACCATACCTCAAATTTCCTTCAATGCAGACACCATTATCACAGCAAAAACTGATGCTGAAGCTCAACCCCGGAACGGAGTGCAAAGCAACAGTTTATCTGTGCTTGAAAATGCAACACTTCTATTTTCAGGGCTCAACACAGCAATTTGAATCTGGGTCAATGGCACACATAACCTGATGAAGGTGTTAATCTCCGAGATAGTGGCCTTAATGTTTAATCCGGAGTTTGAGGATGAGGCAATTGATTTTGTTCACGACAAGTGTGATTTTTACTCCCTCTTGTGGAACGTAGCAAATAATGGACTCAGCGCCGACCATTAACTGCAATCACATCAACATACAGATAGGCCGTCAAGTACAAATGATATTCACTGACCCCCTCAACAAGGTACTACAAGTAGGATGCCGTCAACATGACGGATGGCTGAGGCAACTTCATCGACAAAGTTAACATGGCCGGGGGTATCAATGAGATGCACAAGATGTAATTTTCTGGCCGTTGTAGAGAGGATGAGTGAAATTGGTGACAATTTGATAGATATTTCACATTCTCTAAATAGGACTTAGGTGTCAGTATAACACATCTGAAAGAATGTGCTCCTTAGTCATAACATAGAAAACCATGTTTTTGGCATCTTTCTCTTCCACTGTCCATTTCCACACTTTGACTGGAGTGACAATGGGCTTACACCCTCCTGCAGTGTTTTCAATGCCAGGCCCATAAACTTCAGACGCAAATGGATAATACTACTTGTCCTCATGAAGAACAATCAAGTCATGTGGTGGAACTCTTCAAACAAGAGGTTTGTATAAATTGTAATGGAATAAAGACCAAACACGTACTATTGAGCCCTTTGAGAGGAGCAGCTTCTGGCTGTTGTCTATATTGCTCCTAAAGGATCTCATCTCCTTGTTCGAATCAAGGTCAGCACCGATGTAGTTTAACATAGTCCTTAAAATAGGCCATGTTGCAACACAACTAATGTAGAATAGGTGTGTATTAGTGGGTAAGGGAGCCAATACATGATGTTGTGTACTGGGGTTGTCACGAGTGCCCAAGAATTGGTGACTGCATCATGTTTCTGCCTCAAAAGTTGTTCATCAAAACTTATCTCAACACAATTGTATTATAGACTGAACTTATGTGGTACAAGGAACCAGAGTAATAAGATTATCGTAGAAATCTAATACAACATGATACATACATTTCATTTTAACCAAGAAATAAAAGTATATCCCAAATACTGGAGAAAAAGTCAACAATCAACCCACTCTGTCATACCAGTGCATGTATATGTGAGGACAAAATTAAGCATCCAGCATTGGAATGGCCAGACGTGTGCAAATTCTTCCTGATTGAAGATCTCCGTACGTTGTATTGCATCTACTAGAAAATATTGATCAAAATTAACGCTTTGCACTTTGGAGAGTAAGATCGCCTGGGGGGAATGCAGCAGGGTAACTGCAAATTGCGTGTTTGAAAAAATTCGGAAATAAGTAAACGTGTAAAAAAAACAATCCTTGCACAACGTTCCGTTCCCCTTGTCATATCACATTTCCCAAACAAAATCTTTTTCTTGAAGTTTTCAAGTGTTGCAAGACTAATGGACCATTACCTCTGCTTCAAAACAATGGAAATTGCTAACACATACACATTTCAATAAAACAACTGCCATGATTTCATCCCACTCAAACCTTGTGCAATGGGCTTCAATGCCAGCGACAGGTGCCGCTTTGATTTGTGAATGTGTCTGAGTGCTCCAGATGCTTGCTCCAAGTGATGTACCCCGACAATCCAGACTCCTTGTAAATGCCTACTCTCTCCAGATACTTTGGGAAACTCAATGATCTGTTCAATGGTAAATGGAGCAAGTGTACCATGTAATGTTACAAAGCTGTTGCCATGGTGCTTTGTCTGGGTTGTGAAAGATAGACCATTGTGCCAAACTTGAGATTGTCAGGGGACTCCTCATTTCTCCCTTCTTTCACTCTTTATTCCTTCACTCTTCCTCTATTTATTTCCCTATTTCTGCTGTCACTCTTTTACTTTACTGCTTCTATTCTTTCAACACTATCTATTAGTACTATTCTCAACCCTTTGAGGTGCTCTGGTTCTTTAGTTATCATTCAAACAAGTGTAAGCCAATGCTTCCAGAGGCTTAGTCATCTCGAGGCTAGCCTCCAAATTACTAAGCAAGTTGCATGAGACATGTGCATGACCTCTAGCAATGGCAATTTCCGAGTTTTTGATTATTTTCGGAGATTTTCCTTTTTTAGATTATAAATTTTATTGTGGCTCTTGTCATGATATACAGTTACTTCCCACGCTTCTGGAGCCTTGGAAGCGTCACTCCTGGCATAGGGAATCCCTAGACTTGTTCTCTTTGGATTTCCCTCTGCCAGGTGAGTAGTTATGGTTGTATTACCTATATATATCTAATATACTTTGGATTTCCCTCTGCCAGCTGTGTGACTGAGCCATAGCCTCCAGAGGTCACCCTTACAGAGATCGTGTGATTGCATCCGATGGGATGAGTGCATGCGGGTCAGCATGTTTAATTGCATCTATACATTCAAGGAAAATAGAAGCAGTTTTCCCTTTGACGCCTAAATCTGCATCGAAAGACTCCATCTCATTTTCCAAATCCTGAAAGGTAGTTGCGTCATCACGCTGGCTGCAAGTATGCCACAAGCTTGAGGTTGAACTAGAACTTGAAAGAATTTGAGGCACCCCTTAACAACCTGCAGACAACTTTCCTTGAAAAATAGGCCTCTCAAGTTGGCAGCTTTATGCCATGATTGAAGTATCGTTTCTTCATATTCATCTAGTTTTCTCAAGTCAGAATCAGCTTGACTTAGAGTAGGCAGAGGATTTACATTTCTTATAATTGGTTGAAAGCCATTGCAACTGACCAATTGTGCGTTTGAATGGGAAGGCCCACCACCCATAGACAGGACCATAGAGCTTTATGAACTCTGGAATGTGAAAAGCCATGTGGTGATTAGGAACACACTCATAGAACGGAAATATCTTCTGGAGTTCTTGCCAATATTCAACCATGCAATTTATGTATAGTATAGAGTGTGCTTCACTGGTGACTTAAGAGGTTGCCAAGGTAATTGCGGTCATGAGTAGCATGGTAAAATGCAGCAATTCTGCGCGTTTGGTATCAGACCATTTCCGAACCAAGGAGATTGGCAAATTTAAGCAACCAAGCGTGCACCATTCATTGGCTTTGAGTTTCAATCCTGACAGAAGAGGAACTGAAGTTACCCAGGAGGGCTTTACAATATAATCCATATCATCTCTGATGCTATGCATCTCTTCGTCTGTTAACACATTTCCAGGTTCTATATATGTGTTGGTTTTGACTTGTTTCATTCTCTGCAAAAGGATGTTAGTTGCATTCAATAAGAAAAATGTCAGCGCGTGCCCAAGTTACAATAGCTTGTGAGTACTCCTCTCTTGTAAGTCTCTTCACGCCAGATTGCATTTCACATTGAAGACCTCTGGCAACATAAACCAAGGGCGGTAAAGCAATTTTAGCCCATTTTTTCACCGCGTTTTCAAATGCAGTAGACTTGTCACTGAATTCCATATGTTCCAATAGCCAACAAAGGAGCAATCATGCAGCTTTCATAGACAATTTTGCCTGCGGCTCAGGGTTATCAAAAGTGAATGGTATCTTTACAATTAGTGCTTTATGTGGAACAACTTCTTTCTGTTGACTCTTTTTACCTTTGGGGTTGTAACCAAGAATGCTCCAAAAATGCTCCTTGATGAGACCAAGAAACAAGTTATGCATGGGATCGACAACGAGATAGGACGATGGCTTGTAATAGAGCAACCCGAGAAGTTTGGTCCATCGTATACTATATCTTTCTACCAATTTTTTGGCTGCTTCTGTAGAGGGAGCAGATAAGTATTTCTCTGCCTTTTGCCTACAGTCAGCATTGATACGCAAAACCCAAATATTGTGTTCAAAATTATTGTAGGAATGAAAGACCTGCAGCATTTGCATCGGGAACAGAAAAATTCGTGGTTGATTGCAGCAAAGCCTCCAGCTTTCCATGCCATTGGGAGGTCACAGACAACGAGGATAATGGCACAAAAAATCAATTGCCCATAGAGATAGTCTGCAGTCCAGCTAAAATAAACACCTTCCCAAAATGCAAGGAAGGCGTCGATGATTGGTTTCAGATAGGGATTGATACCATCCACCTCCACAGAAGGCTTGTGCAGACCAGGAATCAGCTGAAAATAGAGATTCTCAGGCTTGTACCGTTCTTCAATAGGTAGATTAAGACATGCAATGGAAATCATTCCAATAGAGATCTTCTTTCCAGCTTGCTTATTGCCCAGTGGATTGAAGAAATCCACTCCAATCAAAAATAGATAATGACCAGCATTTGTGTCGCCAGAGAGACTAAAGTGAGTTTTGCCATCTGGCCCCATGAACTCCTGAATTGCAGAGCCCTGAAGGATATCTGTTATTTTCCCACCTTCGGAAGCACGCATCTTCTCCCAAGCCTGGTCCATCTTTTTTTCATAACCATGTCGGGACAGTAAACCTGCAAACCAATCTTTGAAGTCAAAAACAACATAGGTCTGGATGGGGATGTATATAGTGAGATTCCATTGCCCAACAGATTTTGGGTGAACAAGCAGCTCTTTACACTTCTTGCCATGGCACCTGGCACTACAGCGCTCTGGATACACCGGAATGTCATCAAATATATTGTTTCCATTGTCTTCGCCACTCTTGCCCTTCTGTAAATTGAGTGACATGCTGGGCAGGCCGCATATACCTCAGATTTCCCCTCCAGGCGCAAAGTCTTGATTGCAACACAAATGTCATGAGGGAATGTTTTGTAAAAGTGCAAACCCAGAATGAGGGAGAGCTTCCATGACAATGTCCAAAAGCTTTTCGCACATTTGGAATAACCAGTATGTGCCTTGACGAAGAAGATGGAGAGTGATGTGACAAACAGCAACCATGAGTATCACCACCTGTAGAAATGCTGCCACTCCAACAAGACTGGGTAAGAAATGTACCGCTAGGAGGAACCGTCAATAATCAGGAAACACATGAATCTGCTGGTACTGACCAGTGTCAAACTTGCTCCCAGCTAAAGCATCCCTCTGAGCAATGCGTCTCACCAAGGCATCTTGCCATGTCTGCATCGTGACTTCAAAAAGGCTGTGGACTATATCTTGCAACAACTATACTGTTTTGTAAGTTTTGACCACAGCTAGAATCTTTGACATTGCCATTGGAAGAAGCTTGGCTGATTCCTCTGCTAGAGCTTGTTTAATGTTACCTAGCTCCTTGATATTGCCTGCCAGCTTAACGTCACTGGCTCCAGTTGGGGCCTTCCCAATAGCCTTGATATCTGAATGAAGAGCTTTGAGACCATCCTTGATTTTGTGAAGTAGTGATGTGAAATGTGGGGTTTGTTGAACTAATCAGAGGGACTCTAATCAGTGTAGACAACTAAACTTTACTTTCGCGAGTTTTGTGGAGCTATGACACAGAAACTAACACTTGTAATGAAGTTGTAATGGTTTTTGTAGTTTTAGTTTATTATT
>QLOM01007148.1:0-21155 GCA_003313785.1 Termitomyces sp. MG148
GAGGCACGTAAGCACCTTTCAAATACAATGAACAAGACTCATAGGTTTTTCGGTCACATCTGCAGGATGCAGCGGCCCGCTGGATCGAGTTGGCCATCAGGCCCCCGGCTAGATTCACCCCTGATTCCTGTGGCTTCAGATGTGCTTTCAGATATGTACTTACATTATGAGACTCTGAGTCTTAAGAAGAAGGGAGGCCTGAGAAACGTTGACACTTGATCTCATCTGCATCTGCATCATGTGGCTTTCAGAAGTGGCACAATGCGATCAGAAGGACCACAAATACTAGTTGCATTTGGCTGTCACAGAGCTGTGATGACCTCATGGAGAATCTACCCCCCCCCCCGAACCAAACCTAGTCAAGCACACTCTGACAGCTGCTGGTCGTTCCGGGAGTATACTTCAGGCGTCGCTTGGTGTCGTGATCTGGCATCCGTCGCTTAAGAATATGTAAACTTTTTCTCAATTGAGGCTACAATTTGTGAAAAGTCTCTCTCAAGGGTAGGAGGCAGAGGATACCCAAAACGTTTAATGCATTTCCACGTAGAGACGAGTAAATAGCTCTATACAGAAGGCATATGATGGCATCCCACGTCAGGCACTAAATGGAAGTACTTACCGCATGGGGGTCACGATCGTCCAAGTGCTTCTGGCGAGGGGTAAACAGATTGTGAATGTTCTCTGATCAACTTGCTTAGGAGCAACGCTGAACTGCATACTGACACTTTGCGCCACTCCACCCAGTACACGTCACAGGTACGACGGTTCAATCAACACAATAAAACATGCAGTTCGAGCTCATTATCAGTCTGGAGAGGTTAGACATTCAACATTCAACAGAACCGCTGAAAGGATCCGCAATGGTCCAATTGAACGACCCAGAAAGCATGCCAGATCAGGATAATTGTACCCTTGTACCATAACACCCAGTTCGATTCAGAAACTGATTGGGTTTGGTGCCATTTGAGTCGCGACAGTGAATAATGCATGCTTGTACACACTAACACAGAATTTATGCAAGAGGATGTCAATGTACTCTTTTATTGGTCCTACAGGACAAGGCGTGTATTTGTACCATAAACGAGAATACAAATGATATTTGCCTGACGATTAATCATCGTCCTCGTCCAGTAAAAATGGAAAGTTCTCCTCGGGTGATGAATAGTCCCACCTTGGAATCTCGGGTGAACTGATAGATCGTGTGTCTTGGTCTCGATTACCCTGGATCTGTTCCTTTGTCACAATTTTGACGTCCCAAATTACGTCCTTGACGTTTTTCCGAAGTTTTGCAACAGTGTCAATAGGATTTGGTCCTGAGAATGTGCCCTTTATGACATTGAGCTGCCGAAGTTTTGCTCCACATCGACGGCGTGCCGCAAGGCACTTCACCAGCTTATCAATAGTGCTTGAGTTGAAGGACCATTTTTGTAATATCAAAATACGGAGAGACTTAAAAAACCTTGGCCTAGTGCGACACCTTAATCGTGATTTTGCACTAACATCTGCCTTCATATAGTAATTCTTCTTCAATGCCTGAAGGAACGTATCGATGCCTGCATTATCAACACGAATAGTCGTCAAATTTTCTAGGCCTTCAAAAGCAAGCCATAACCTCTCCGTAAAGGGAGAAAGTACGGCAACATCTAGGACTTGCAAGGACGCCAACGGCATCGTCTCCAAGACGTGTACAAACGAGCAATACGTCGTATCAGTGTCATCGTCTTCTACACTGAGGTTTAGATCTGGTGTCGCCGAGGGAGGAGGATCAATGGAGAGGTTTTCTGGTCCCCAAGATATGCATTGATATTGGGTCGTGTTGCAACATGCAACTTGTAAATGATGAATGGGGCGTATTCTAGTCACCAGAGCTGAACACAATTTGTACGTAGAACGTACAATTTCACTTGAACAATCAAGTTGAAGAGCAATATGTGCAATTGGCAATGGGTGTGTAATCTGCGGGAGGATTGCGTGGCACATGGATCCAGCCAAGCTGATGTGTTGTAAGCAGGAGAGCTGTACTGTGCTGTTTCTAGGGGGTGATATGATATTATCAACCTCATCGTCCTCCTCACACGCGTTATGAAGTTCCAAATATTCAAGCTTTGGTGTCTGCTTGATTATTTCCATGAGCTGTGCCAGAGTTATCGGGAGACTTTCTTCGGATTCTAAGCCTAGAGCAAGCGACGTTAGATTGGGCAACAATGAGGCGTTATTGCCAATCAGACATCCGTAGAGGCTTAATGTTTTGAGTCGTGGCGGTGGACTTTTGAACAGGTTTTCGGGAAGAGTTGGCGTCACATGTTCATATCCTTCCCAGTGAGCCTTGAAACTTTCGAGGAGTGGAGGGACTTCGCGTAGGTTGACCAGAGCCTCGAATGCTCTCTTACGCTGGTCGATGTAATACGTAGTGAAAGCGAGCTCTTTGGTCCGTTTGATCTCTGTCAACGCCTTTCGAAACCCCTCTGACTTCTCCCTATATAGGTCTTGATCCACGTAAAGGGGCATCGTTCCAGAGCGGCGAAATACTATGTCTAGCCAGTTCAAGTTAGTGTTGCGATAAAAGCACCATAAGGTCGGACAGTCTAGGGCAACACGACGCCACTCAGTACAGACGCTACCGACTCTCAGCCAATCGCAAGAACTGCTGTCTCGCTCCATTGAAAGAGTCCACTCGAATATTGTGGCCAATAGCTCCTTTGGAAGACGCTCAACAATACAGAGTGAATTGTTCCGCTTTTTGAGTGAAGATATAGTTCTTTCCAATAGGTCTATATCACGAGCGATTTGGCCATAGACCACCTCTTTTGTTGCAGAGTTGCTATGACAGGAGGCATCAAGACCTGGACTCAAGACTTCAAGGATGACTTTGGAGCATTCAAGTCAGGTGTGATACTTCACTGAATGAAGATATACCGTAATCTTACCAGGTTGGGGCATTATCTCAAATACTAGTAAGGTCCTCAGCCATTTTTTGGTCTTATCTCCCGGCAAATGCCGTGGCAAACATCTGCAATGAGACTGATGACTCTTATTGGTGATCTAGGTGGAAACATTAATAGACTTTTTGATTATAAGCTAGACAAAAAAGAATCAAGAGCCATGAAGAATTGCCTCTGGCTGCTCAGACAACAGTCTAAAAAGGCCACCATAACCTGCTGGATCGGGCTGAATAAGCTTCTACAGTGAGAGAAAGCGACTGTATTGGTTACACCTATGATACTGTGGACATAAGGTTATCAGACAGGTCTATAATGATGGGTGAAAAAAAGTACTCACAGCCTCATAGACTGTCCCGAGCGAGGGAGAACTGAGGTTGGAGGACACATAAAGGAAGATTTAGTGAACACGCAATTACAAAAGAAGTTGACTCACCCCTGTCATTCTAGACAACAGACTGTAAGTGTGGTTTTAGGTATGGTAGTGTATAGGGCAGCTCATCCTCAGTTGCATAACAGAACCGAGGGTAGTCTGATAAAAGGACAAAGAACACTGTGGGACACACAGTGAATCAGATGCTAAGTACATTTGTTGATTTGACTACAGAGCACATGCTGAATCTTTCTATGTACCCGTTTCATATTTGTGCTGGCTTTCGCATTCATGAGAAAGAGACGCATCCTTCTCTGCATCTATCATAATGCATGTGTGAAATGATCAAGGCCCAGACCCATTGTCACGACGATCAGTAAACGCAAAGAATCTACGACACCTATCGCCCGAATGGTGACTCATATACGCCTCAGTTAGGTGAGTACGACGAAGGTTAATAATACAAATAAGAGTCCACGACCTAGTCTATAATATTAAGCTCGCGTAAACGAGCCTTGGCAAACTCGTCTTTGTAAGTGTTCCATATTCTATAATGAGTGTGTGAGATGGCGCCGAATCGAGTAGATTGAAAGCGAACCGCGTGAGTTCTTCGATGTACATCTGCTGTACTCGGTAGACTTCTTCAATTGTAGGCTTTTCGCACTTTTCAACGTGAATAGGTTTGCCAACTAATGGAGAAGGCGAGGAGAGGGACATTGGTTGAAGGATGAGAGGATCGTTGAGGGAAAGGGTTGCTTACTAACTGCTACTATTCGTCGACGGTAGGGCATGAGCCCTAGGTTGTCTATGATTTACAATGATCAGATCAATAAGAGTCTAGGCTAGGAACAATCACTCACAATTCAGTAGTCCACGACCATGGAATAAAGGTAGGGTAAAACCGAAAATGGACTGGAATTTTCGCTGAAGCGCATATACGGTCGTTCCTTTCTCGTTTGGCATTTGCTCGTATATCTAAGTCGAGCGGGTTTGTTTAATCTATGTGTGATAGTTATTGTCACTAACGTCGTTTTCACCAAAGGAGAAAACTGGAACGAGGTCGGCTCTAGAATTCCACGACAGAAAAATGAGTGACCCACGAAGATGACATGACTAGGTGGAAACTGACCCATGCTGGATAGCCACTTTTATAAATCCCAGTCTACATGCAACATCGGCTTAAGAATGTGATGGCACCTCAAATAGCGAGGCTGTGCTCACCGTCGTCGCAACGTCAAGTCGGCGGTCCCAGGGCGTGCGTTCAGACTTTCCGCTGCACCCCCAACGACGATTGTGATAGCGGATCCGGGCCCGGCTTTGAGGATATTTGAACATGATTTCTTGCTAACACTGCAGACTCCCAGAGCTAACAGAATGTCCCGATAAAAAGGCATATTAAAATTAGTTGTAAGAGTAAGAAGATGCGGCTTGATGCCAGGAAACGCCTTAGAGAAACCCGTCGCTATTAGGGATTTGAGTGTATGAAGATGGTTCGAGATTAGATCATAATGAACCTTCTGTTGCAAATGTCGCGAGAGCGCCCCTGGAGACCTTTTTTCAGAGTTTTGCGATTGCAAGCGTAAAGAAGATGGCTTACATTCCAATGATTCCTTGATGATTTCGGTGAGTGTAGGAGTACCATGGAACGAAAGCTGAGTAGACATACCGTGCGGATGATAACCGAAAACATACGGCCGGTCTGCAGGAAGATCGGCCTCCTAGACACGATCAATCGGAGCTCATGATCTTAGACAGCGCGAACCATCACCTTTAGGAAACTAGAATTGGCATTTAGCATTGATAGCTATGCTTTCTAGCAACACGACGTGAAACTTACGACGCAGGGTAGTATTCCGCGAAGTATTTCCAATATCGCAGAGAACGGAACCAAGGGCTCATCCGGCCTCCATGTTCGGGACTGTTATCGAAAAAGCGCACCCAAATCAAATATATCCCGAGTAGAGGCCAAAGGGGAGGAACAGAGCTGTATCGGATGTGTTATTAAGAGGAAGTTTGGAAGAAAAGTAGCTAAGCTCCTACCAGAGGAGGAGGAACGCTACGGTCGTTATCACAATCATTACAGACCATCCTGCTACGGCCAACATCTGTAACCTCCGCCTCATAGGTATCTGTGCCGGCACAAAACTGAGAAACGTTCATTCGGACACGCTAAACACAGCAGTCACGGTCCAAGACATACTTGATATTTGCCTGGAGAGCCGCGACTGGGTTCATTGGTGGGACGCTGAGCTTGGATAGGTGTTCCATGAGAGATGAATTTGAGAGCGTTCTTGAGGCCGAAGTGAGTGTTCCCGCTGGCTTGAGCTCAGACATCCCAAGCAATTATGAGGCCAGACGGGAGCGCGGGATATTGAGCGCGGTGGCAGAAGAGGACAGAATTTAATCACGTTCAGAATCGAAGGAGAGCCGTGCCAAACAAGTTAACTCCATTCAGTTTAATGCGCGCTTCGACGCGTACTCTTCTTATCAGACACATATCTCGTCATCCGAATGTGTCTATTTTCATGGATAAAAGTACACTTTATTACGAAAGGAAAAAGTATAGAAGATCTGTTTTAACGTATTCATGCATACAAGTCATCGTCAGCAGCATCCTCCGAGAACCCAGCGTTTCCGGCGGTGGTACCGGCTGGCGCAGCAGCACCGTTGCTCTCGGGGAACTTGAAGTTGTTGCCGAACCCACGCGATTGTTGCAAGTTCTAAAGTCCTGATGAGCATTGACTTTAATAAGATCATAGAATGCAGACCTGAGCAAACATCTCGTAACGCCTGATGTCTTGGTCAGAGACTGAGCGACGGGCGAACTTCATAGCTTCTTCGAAGTGTTCCCTGCACACATCTCAGATGAGCATCGATCCAGGACATGGACAAAAACAAGACGAACCGTGTGATCTGGGGAACAGGATCCTCCTCCTCATCCTCCATGTCAGCATCACCACCAGCTTCGCCATTCGCCTCTGCACGTTCCATTTTCTCTCTCGCCCTCCTAATGTCTGCATCAATAGACTCGCGAATTGCCAACTTCGCAGCACGTTGACAAATTTCCGTAAGATCAGCACCAGAGAAACCATGCGTGCTCTTGGCAAGGTACCCAAGGTCAACTTCAGGAGCGACAGGCGACTTCTTGAGGCAAGCTTTGAGGATGGACACACGTGATGGTTCATCGGGTAAGGGAATGTAGATGAGTTGGTCAAGACGTCCAGGACGAAGTAGTGCAGAGTCAATTTGATCCGGTCTGTTCGTTGCGCCGATGATGAACACGTTCTTCTTGGTGTTCATACCATCCATCTCCGTAAGAATCTGATTCAGAACACGGTCGCCTGCTCCACCGGCATCACCAGAGGAACCGCCACGAGCTTTGGCAATAGAATCCAATTCATCGAAAAACATGACGCAAGGTGCGGCAGCACGGGCTTTGTCGAAGACATCACGGACGTTGGCTTCGGACTCACCAAACCACATCGTAAGAAGTTCGGGACCCTTTCAAAAATCATTCAACAACCAGAAAGACACTTTGTTCACGACTCCTGACCTTGATGCTGATGAAGTTGGCATTGCACTCGTTAGCGATAGCCTTTGCCAAGAGTGTCTTACCGGTACCAGGAGGACCATAGAACAAGACACCCTTTGACGGCGACATGCCATATTTGAGGAATTTCTCCGGGTGATCCACAGGATACTGGACGGTCTCTTGGAGCTCCAATTTGACCTTCTCGAGGCCACCAATGTCGTCCCATGTGACAGTGGGCACCTCGACGACAGTCTCGCGGAGGGCAGAAGGGTTGGATGTCCCGAGAGCAAAACGGAAATTGTCCATGGTGACACCAAGAGAGTCGAGTACCTCTGCATCGATGGTATCTTCGTCGAGGTCGATAAGATCCATCTTTTCACGAATTTGCTGCATGGCAGCTTCAGAACACAAGGCAGCGATATCAGAACCGACATATCCGTGAGTGTCTGCGGCAATCTGTTATTAAATCTTTGAGTGTGGATCATGTATAGAAGTTAGTGGAAACAACGTACCTGCTCAAGGTCGACGTCATCAGTGAGTTTCATGTTTTTGGTGTGAATGCGCAGAATCTCGAGACGGCCAGTGGGGTCAGGGATACCGATGTCGACTTCACGATCGAAGCGACCGAAACGGCGAAGGGCAGGGTCGATGGAATTCGGCCTGTTGGTAGCAGCCATAACTACGACGTTAGAACGAGCTTTGAGACCATCCATGAGCGTAAGAAGCTGAGAAACCACACGACGTTCAACTTCTCCGTTCGTCTGAGCATCGATCAGGGAATGACTTCGAGGATGAGGTCTGAACACATACCTTTTCACGTTTAGGCGCAATAGAGTCAATTTCATCAATGAAGATGATGGCAGGAGAATTCTTCTCGGCCTCTTCGAAGGCTTTGCGGAGATTGCTCTCACTCTCACCAGCCATCTTACTCATGATTTCAGGGCCATTAATGAGGAAGAAAAATGCGCCAGTTTCGTTTGCGACCGCACGAGCCATGAGCGTTTTACCAGTACCGGGGGGACCAAACATAAGAATACCGCGTGGAGGCTTGATACCAATGGACTTGAAGAGTTGTGGGTGACGGAGTGGAAGTTCGACGAGTTCACGAATCTGGGCCATTTGCTTTCTGCAACCACCAATATCATCGTACCCGACATCAGCAAGGTTTGATTCTTCGTCTTCTCTTTTCACAGGATCGCCCTCTGTGGCGAAAGTTAGTGTTTAGGATCGAATTCTGGAGGTATTGACGGACCGGTGTGGATCACAGTATCCTGAGCAACAATACAGAATTCGGCTGGATCCGTCTCGATGACCTTGAACTCCACTGTCCGCATACCGCCACGGACGAGGAAGGTGTCGCCCTTGCGAACGGGTCGGTAGGCTGATGCCGATGTCAGTTAGCGAAGGAGACCCAATGAGTTCACATACCCTCAAGGAAATATGGCTTGAGGTAGACGTCGAAGATGTTTCCACTGAGACCCTCGATCGAGTCATCAAAGGGAAGGATGTGCACCCGCTTTCCATACTTAATATCAAGGCATTGATGAACATTGACGAGATCGGCGAGCTTGACCCGCAGATTATTTCGCGCGACCTTGTTAATTTGTATACGGCCCTCCTCAACCTCATCTGAGCTCAAACAGATAAGGACTGTGTCGCGCCTCTTCTTTCCACTAATTATATCCATATATAAGGAGGTATGGAACAGCATATTTGAACACTTCTGCTCACCGAACGATGATAGTATCACCTCGAAAAAGCCCAAGCGTCTCCATTGTGGCGGGATTCAGAGTCGCGACTGTGCCTTGTGTAAACGATGCGAAGCTATGTAAAACAAACAGAACCCACCAGAGTTATCATCCTGTTGTGCTTCGTCGACAATCAGACGGTTTGGACTAGAAGAGTACCGCCTGAGCTAGACCTCTCGGTTAACGCACTCATACTTACGATTTCTTTGGCCTGAGGATGGCAGTAGAAATATCATCGGGACCGGGCTGGGGTGGTGCACCGCTAGGATCAGCCATTATAAGTGTAGCGAATGTGTTGAAGAATGAAAAGATGAGCTTTGCACAGATTTATAGATGAGCGATGAAGAAGGACGCGCGTTCAAAGACTGGGGTCTGACAAATACAACCAATCACACGTGGTGCCGTTCCAGGGCAACGCGTCCTTCCCTTTCCTTCTTCTACTTTCTAGATCTTTCAGAAGTTGTTGTCTTTTCGACATGTCCTCAGTAGCCAACAAAAGTACAATACATATGGGTGCAACAAGATCTTACATCTCTTCATCAAGGTTCAAATCCTCAGCAGGGTAATCGCCCACTTTGAGTTTATCGGGCCGCACAAACACCCCGTAGTTTGGTCGACATGAAAAATAGCGTTCACCTTGCACACTAGAACAAGGTCAGCAAATAAGACGCAGATGAACAGAAAAATGCGCGTACGAGCCGTCATTCTTCCCCATTGGTTCATCGTATTCAACCCCTACCCACACACCTTTGCTGAACTTGGTGGGTCCAGCAAATTGTACAACACCGCGTTTTTTGAGCCCAGGTTCTGTTGAGTCGACTTCACATCGTGCACCGATTACGATGTCTGCGGGTATCACGAGGATCTCATCGTCAACCACACTTTCTTCTGGTTTCTGTGCAAATCGACCCATCTGATGCCGCTGCTTGTACGCAAGGACAGTATCTGAAAAAAAGAATCCAAATGTGTTGGTGTTCAAAATATGCAAGTCTCGTTACCCTGTCGCCTAGCGTATTCTTCTGGAGTTAACTCGAATTTATCAACTTGAGATACATCTGTCATTTGACCTGTGAAAGACACTGATGGATTTGTATCTACTACCTATCAAACATGAATCAGATTGCCGCAAAAGCCTAGCAGCTGCACTTACTCTCAGAACTTGATAGTCTCTGACACCATAAAATCCAAGTTGTTTATTGTTATCAGAGAGGGTTGCGAGTGCTTCCAAATCGCTCTCGGAGTTGTATAAAGAAATAACTTGATTTGCAGCGGGTATGCCTGTGACCAGCTCCAGCTTGTCCTATTAATGATACCTGTGAGCGTCAAGATTCTAGCTTGTTCAATGGGTACCACCTTCAACTTCTCAATAGTAACATGAAGTTCCAAGCGACGTTCCGAGTGCGTGTCCGGGGATATAACAAAAAGGCGTACGACGCCTGACATTTTTGTACGAGAATTGTCGGGTATAAACAGAAAAGGAGTGGGATGGACGATCCGCCTGACTCGATCCTATTAGCGCTTCATTTACGACAATTAATTAAAATGAAATTGTTTATTGATGGTTCAGCCAAACATTTGAAACGTTGGCTGCTCAGAAAAAACTTCGATTTATTCTACATAGATTCCGGAATTGGCAGATGCTACCACTAGCAAAAAATGAGACATCGCCCACAGTTCAATGTGCAGCTGAGATGGTCATGGCGTATTCAATTTCAGTGCGTTCTCCTGCAAGCATCTTCTACCGAGAGAATGTCCAACAATACTCATATACGTCACCCCATAAGCAGAGATTGCCTGTTCGAGTTACTTCCTCGATTCAGTTAGGGTTAGCAGTTTCAAGAGTAGATCAGAATGTCAAATCGAATAGCCAGAGGGAAAGTGATCACTTCTCTACTTGGAATGCTGCTCGCAAATCCCTCGTGAACCTAGATTAAAGAACTGATGCCAGGAAATAGGCCATGTCAAGCTTCGTGAAGGATGCTTCAGTGTCAGTGAGTTCCCATTTCACTTGTAGAAGGCTAGAAAAAAAGCCTCTCAACTCGCAACTCCAATCAAATATAGCAACGCGTGAACGAGATTTTCTTTATTGTCAATTGTATGTTCATACGTCCGAGGTATCATGGGTAGGGTACTTTGATAAAGTTAAGCGTTAACCAAGTAAGGATCACATACGTGAGGATTATGAAGCTTCGATGGATCTTTAGTGAGATAGCCCAGCCGAACACCCTCCAAGTACGACCTAACGACGAAGCATAAGTATTATGTCGCATTGTTTTATCACGATCATATGGTACGTACCATTGCCGTGCGGTATCACCTGCTAAGTCTGACTTCTCAATCTTGAAATTCCAGAACTGAAGAAAGAATGGTGTACGATCTTAACAATTATTTGGCAACAAAAAAGAAACTTACAATCCACCCGGCACCTTGGCTGTAGGCCCGCTTTTGAGCGTCTGCCCACTTGAACAGGAATTCGTCCGAAGCTGGGAACTGGGTGGGAAGAGCCCATTCTGGTTCACGATGTCAACTTTGGAGAGATCCATCTTGATACCGACTTACCACCGAAGTATAAAGGACGGTTGTCTAATGCAGCATCATTTTGGAGCCTGTCCAAGTCTATTCAAGGAAGATCAGCAATTGTCAACGGTTTGAGCAGAGTGACTGAACTGCAATTATGTCTAAGGTAAGCTTCTTCAGTGGCATCAGCAACGCCCTGTGATGCCAAGGCATCCTTAGCGTCTTACAACAAGGGAAGAATATACTGCAATACCCCGAACCTATAACACAAAGAAAATGAGGACCTGTGCCAGATTTCAAGATGCGCTGCGAAGACTTACGAGTAGTATAAATGGTTATCATATATTTGCGGTCCGATCGCAGCATCTGCAGGATTCGGAGGGTTATTAGACTGCCAGTCGATATCCATGAAACTACACAGGCCCTTCGTTAGACATAAGCGTCACAAGGTCATAGCGCTGACAAACTTGGTGATAAGATTCTCTTTCTTACGGAATAAGGAGAAATCCAAGATCTCTTTCACCGAAAGCTGGCCACAAATCTTCACAAGAATAGGTATGGCACTTGATACAGCCTTTTTGACGTCCGAGGAGAACATCGGGGGAAGATGGGCCGCGAATTCCAATGACGCGGTGATGTTGATATTGAATTGGATACCGATATGCAAGCTTGAGTCCGAGTTAGGCACCGGAATACCGAGTAACAGCTCAACAGCACGGACGACTAGAACAAAGTTCTTTTGGACTGAAGCCAAGTTATTTCAAAACAATGTTGCCAGTGATACGGGCACGAACATTCTCCGTAACCGGGAGTTTGGTTTGCGTCCATGATTGGTTCGTTAACGGCTTCAATAGCAACGACATTACTGAACGCAGGATCGATGTGTGACAGGGCTGTCATGACTGCAGTCCACACCAACGCGCGATCATAGTTATAAGGGGTCTATCCATGATGTTAGGTCGCTTGCAAAAAGTTATTATAGTGGCAGCTGACATAGAACTCGACATCATTGGTACACCTGTAAGAATGATGCGCCAAGATTGAGTCATTGATACTATTTCACATCCAGAAAGACGGACCTCCCCGTGAACTGCTGTTGAGGATCCTGAACTCCGGGCAGAGCGTGATGATCAAGGATGGCCACAATACCCGCCTTGCTTAGTTGTTGCAATCCACGTCGCTAACGAGAGGTGAGATCAAGAGACTACCCTGTGATGTCACTTGAAAAAATTTACAAGTTGAGGAAGCCCACCTTTGGGGAAATATTCTGTCGAACGATCAACAAGATCTTCGATTATCCAATAACCAAGCTGTGAATGATCATTTTCTTCTTGGAATTAATTACACACATGGAAACACCCCGTACAGGAATGCGAACGACGTTGAGACCCAGTTCCACGATTTGATCGACGTCATTTTGTGAAAACCAGGACTCCCTGCAAAAAAGTAGTAGTTTTTTTCGATGGGTCACGCTCAGTCCTACCAGTGTTGCTTGAACTTCTCGTCCACGGTATCAGGATAAGCTTTGGCAAATGCGCTGTACGACACAACTTGCGTATCAGCGTCCAAGAATGTCACAAGATCGCCAGAAAATCGCACAACTCTGAATTGATGCACGTCGAGCAATCATCACAATGCTCGCCGCCCATTGCGATCCATTCTGAAAAGTCCTAATCAGCACTTGTTCTGTCGCATTTGGCGGGGTTTCGCACCTGCAGGGAGCATCCAGGGCTCTAGTACAAGCCTGAACAACCGTCAGTCCATTCTTCATTGCAAGAGGCAGGACTGACCAAGAGCCTAGATTCACACCATAGATTTTGGGAGGAAATCCCGCATACACTACTACGAACAAACTGGACACGAGAGCAAGACCAAAGAGCAAAGAACGCATGCTTGTCCGGGGCGTTGGTAGAGGAGCGTTTTTCGCAGGACATGCAGAAAGTCGAGTTTATGTACTGGTCCAAAAGTACGCAGATAAATGTAAAAAGTGGAACAGAAGGTCGAGGGGCCAACCATCGGGTCACGTTGTACGATATGAGCATGGCTGCCGCAAGATCAGGCACATTTGAGTCTTTTTTGGTTCAAAACCAGGGCAGGGGGCGCGGATAAATGTTCTCGTTCGAGACAGTTGAGTATGTAAGAGGGACACGCGGGTCACTCGAACACGTTAAGCACGACATGAAAGCAGAAAGGAAAAGACATATGCAGGTCCCGTATTCGCACGAGGAAAAGTGTTTGTAGCGCCAAGCCAAAACGTGGTCGTTGGAAGTCTACAACCGGCACGAGCCAACCGACTTTCACCTCTCGAGACTGCGCTTTCAATTGTCGACGATCACAAGTTGTCTAATCATGAAAGAAGTCGCTTTACTTTGCTCAAAATATCAAAGGAACCCGTTATCCACGGCCGCGGTTAACTGCTATCATACATAAATGAATACTAACAGTGCAGTCGACAGGTCACAAATGTCACAGTACCTCTGATTATAGCCGAGGCCTGCCGTTTCAGGCTCCGGCACGCCTCGAATCGTCATCTGTGCACGCTATTACTTTTGTAGTCCGCTGCGGCATTGTACAGCAGATGTGACAAAAGCGTGACAAACCCTCAAATTGTCGCTGAGAAGGGACTCGATGGTTTCTGCATATTTTTCTTCAGTTCAACCTCGTATGTCTCACAATACACAATTCAGGAGGGACTAGTAAAAGATCACACAAGAGAGAGCCATAATTGCTGCTATATCAGAAGGTGTCGACTGAGGGGGCCTGTCGACTGCACCACGTAGGGCATAGTATGAAAACGGCCGCGGTAAATAACTTCGACATATTGTATTCCTCCTCTGATTCTTCTGTAAAACCTTTTTTGTATATTACTATACATACTTATACTCAACGGATCCTCTAACTCAGATTGTATTGCGAGACCAAAAAAGCAACAAAGACCATGATGAATTTTTATGATCCTCACGACCTTTTCCACCTCACTTCATCTTTATCGTGTCGGATAATATCCAAGTCAGGTATTCCTAAAAAATCATGGAGGTTTTAAAATGGCTTAGATCTATACCATAGATTTGGGTATACATAAAATATGCAAGAGGAGAGGCAAGTCCAAGGTCTGAACGACGTCGGAACAAATTTGTATGACGAACTCAGCCCGGCATCTAATCGCTCTTTCGCGTTCATCCACAACGCGGTCTGCGCAACACAACTCTAGTTCTATTCTTGAAGTTTCTTTGCATGCATGTACAACTATAAGAAAACGTGCAAATTACCAGCTGCAGACAAAAGCCACGCTTGTAACAAAGAAGCAAGACTCTTCACGAGTCAGCTGCAGCATTTGAGCTTCAACACTCACGAATTACTATCTGGCGTCGATTTCCTGATGATCCACAGCTGCACAGGGCGACACATCTCACGCAGCAATTTCTAGAGTTCTTGGGAACTGGATCAAATGGTTTGGAATAATGGTATTCTATGATCGTCAGGCCTCGCAATGGTTTTTTCCTCCCTCTCCTGATTGTTTTGTTTCCGTTTACTTCCTTAGGAGATTTCCTCTGAGTGATTCTGCCTTTGCAGTGGCATATCCAACCTTCTCTGCGGTCTCACTTTTCTCCTTACCTTTCTTTTTTTGTTATCCAGACCACTCGTCACCACTATCCGTCTCCAGAATGTGTAATTCCGTAACAATTTTCACGTCCGGCCACAGATATCCGCTTTAGCTCCTCGTGCATTACAATAGTGCTGCGTACTCCCCGTCGTACAAAGCAAGAAATTGGTCTTCTGGAGGTACGTGATTACGAATTCCTGAGAAGATGAAGAATAGACTTCATCGACACATATCTAGCTATTTTATAAATCTGACATTCCAGCAGTCTTCCTGGAAGAGATGGGGATGATGGACAGTCCTGATACATTGGGGTTGGTCTCATACTAAAGGTCTGTGAAACTGTACTCGCGGACTACTGAACGCGTCGATCTCAGCGAATTATGGGGAAGCATGTGGATGCCAGATATGACGATTAAAGCTTATCTGATTTGCAGGATCTCAATCACGAATAGTACTTTTTGAGCTCTCCAATATCTCTGTACATGGTGCACGACGGTTCCAGAATTTTGCCAAGCAGAGTGATTACGTATTCCGTATCTGTCTCGCATATTTCTTACTCCAAGTTCCTTGACATAGGACTACAATAGATATGCTCGGTGTTATGTAAGACCTGAATGACGGGGTTAGGAGCCTTCGGTGTGTAAGGTTTCCGTGCTTTCGATCTAGATTCTTAACTTTGACAAATTTGTTGACAGGCAGTGCCGTTGCCCTTCTTGATGGCGTTTTCTTTTCCATATTTTGGGTGCAACGTCAAGGTCGGCTATGATGTGCCGAGGAAATTAGCCTGACTCTTTCGAAAACTCGGTGAGGAACGAAGCCTTTGTGATTTCAGTTGTTGCCAATGCTGATGGGACACATGTTCACAAATTCATGTTCTAAGCAATCGCGAATGTTTTTATTCAATCCGGTCTGGTAAGAGGATCATCTTACAGTTTTCAGTTGTATCGTTACGTACGTCGCTTTTGAAGCTTATATCCATCGTCACCCGAAGGATGACACGATGTGACCAACTGCACGCCCTGACAAGTCAGTCCTCCTGTCACTGAAGGAACAAAAAACATGCTTATCAATGTTACAAAAACAAACCAATTCAGAAAAGCGTTTGATACAAGGGAAAACCATATCTTGTGGCATCGACAGCGTCCTGAAGTGTTTCAAGTCACCGGATGTTCATAAATGGCTGTGTTACCTTACATGACATGCTGAATGGAACAAGAGGTTGGGTTGGGCGTCATAGTATACGTATATTTTGCGGACAATAAATTAATGGACTTGAGTTTGAGTTTTACATAGCTGTTGCTTCGATTAGGGCTTTTGGGCGTAAGGTATGACGAGAGCTTCCGTGTTTCGGGAGCGACTAACCTCTGACTGATCATGAAACAGATACTGTATCGCCCATCAATTTCCAATGCCGTGTCAAGATACTTATGGTTTGCAATGAGTGGGCTTCAGTGGTTGCGTAACATGAGAGGGTACTTAAAGGGGAGGTTCAGAAAACTACGGTGATTGTATCTCTTGCTGCATCCCTGCAATCCTCAGAGGTTCGAACGGGTGTGTGGTTGGGGTTCAACGCAATCTGTTCTTGATGCCGATATGCTGATTCGTTCGTTTCATGATAGATCGACTACCTTTGATGTTGACGAGGCTCAGCAAGTATTTTCTAGGCAAGAGAAGCCGGAAGTGAGCGGAAGTATATACAGTGCAACTTGGTGTAGGTGTTCTCCAGGCCGCGTGCTGCCGTGTCAAAGTTGCTCACGGTCAACTTCGTCCTCACCACAGTTATGTCTTCCCCACGGACAGAACAAGCCACACTCCCAATCCGTCTATCGCGCTCGCCGACGGGATTAATGAACAGACCAACACACTCTCCGATGGGTCCTCGCAATCGTTCTCTTCGTTCTCCCATAGAGATGACCCCACACGACTCCATCCTCGAACCGATACCCGCATATCCTTCATCGCCTGTTCAATCGGAGAGTGCTTTACTGCCGTCTATCAGTGAACTCGTCATTCCAACCCCACCGTCAGCCTCGCCTAGTGCAACTACCATCTCCTCGCCCAAGCCCTCGACCCCCAAGGTCATTCCCAAACCCGCCGCACTCGTTGCGCCACCCACACTCTCTTTCGAGACAGAACCTATCAAATGGAAGGCTCTTCCCCACGAGGCAGCGTTATGTGAGTTGATTTTTGACTTGACACCTGTCCTAACACTTATGCTGCCATACGTACAAACAGGGACCTTGGAGAAAAGCGAATTGCAAGATATTGTAGGACGCGCCCTTCGGCGGACCACGCCGGATACCTTCATTCGTCTGCTTTCGGTTGATAATCTTGACATAAACCTCCCAGCCGAGGTCGATCGCCTGACAACGCTCAAAGCGAGCAAGCAGGCTCAATACCGTTTCTTCGTCCAGCGCAGAACGATGACACTGCAAGCACTCAATTCCAGCTTCATTTCTCCTGAAAAGTCAGAGCCGGGCGATGATGGGTTACCAACAGCGAGCAAGCTCGCTTTGGAGCTCTCGAAAACAACAGCAGAGTGTGATAATATCATGAGAGAACTCCTTGTCATTAACGATCAACTAACGCAAATTTCAATCTTGAAAGAACACCATCTGTCGAGCGCACTTTCTGTGGCGTTGCGCAAGGTACATCGATTTATTCATTCCATCTGACCCTGTTCTGATGGTTTAACAGCTAAATAAAAGCTATTTAAAGCGTACACATGACCTTCTTGGTGCAGAACAGCGGATATCTGAACTTGAAGTTGCCTTGGAGGACGCCTGGAGAGAAGCGGAGAGGTTAGCGCAAGAGATGGATGAAATTCAAGCAAAAGATAAATCAGTACCATTGGAGAATAGCTCAGATGACGGTGGAGATGGGGATGACTACACCGAAATCTTAGAAAACGAAGAAGCTGTCATCAAAACCGCCGAAAAATTCACAGTCCACTCACGTCATGCCTCGCACGTACCGACAGAACTCCTTATTCAGTCACGCAACACAGTACACATGGAAGGTCTCCCTTTCATCTCCCCAGTTTCTCCCTTGCCCCACGTCTCTGCCATGGCACCTCCATCCGCTATGCTTGAAGCCGTCGCTGAGTCTGGACCATTACTACCCCCGGGCCAGGACAACGACGCAGCCAGCATTCACAGTGTGCGGAGTATCAAGAGTACTCGGAGCTGTAAGAGCTCACGAAGCCTGCGCTCTCCCGACAGCACGCGTCGAAGTCTTGTCACCGCCGCACGCACACGAAGTACTCGCGCCTCAGAGAACAGCCTCAGGCTCAGTAGGTCCAAAACACTCGCGCACCCTCCAATGCCCGATTTGCCACTCGAGTTGATCGGGATGCCCATATCGACCCGATCCTCCCGCGTGTCTCCAGTGTGGAAGGATTCAGCGAGCAGGATATCTATTGCCCGGTCGAGGCGTACAAGTCTTTACGATATTCGGGCTGCACAGGAGTCCACAGAGTCGTTGGCGCCGACGGTAACGATGGATGATATTTACATACGGCTGCAGTCGCAAGTGACACGTAGGTCAGAAAATGAAATAGAGGTGGTAAACCGCACTCCTCCGCCTGTGCCTAGACGTGAGTTCTCTCCTGCCTTTTCAAACGTGGTCCTGAGGTCGTCAACTTTCTCTAGTGCCGCCTGTGGATGCCTCTCAAAGTGTTTCGAATGTGTGGCTTATGAACGAGAAGTCGAAGTCCACATCCTCACCTGCAAAGTCATTCCACTTGGAACGCTTCCCATCCATCAAGCGACCAGTTCAGAAGTTGAAAAGCTACACCAAGCGTTATTCCTTGCCATTCCCTTTGTTCAAACACAGACCGTCAAAATCGTCATCGTCTGCGCAAAGCGTGTCGTCGTCGAAATCAGCACCCACGAAATTTCACTAATTGGATCAAGGTTTTGGACCTGAGGCCTGAGGCCTGAGGTAATACTCCTAACTTTCGTTTACGTTTTTGTACTCAACGGTCCTTAACTGGCTTCATTTTCTTTCCACTTATACCAACCTCTTGTTTATTCTTGTATTGCGATGACATCTTCTACATATGATATATTCCAACGCAATTTACCTCCGCGTGCTCTATTCTTATGTCGCTTTCTTTTTTTTCTTTACCTGGAGTACCTGCCTGGATTAATCACGTTCACCTTAACTTTCCTTTCCCTGACACTGGAAACGGATATATGTATCCTTATTCTACACTTGATTGGTTCTCCGGATCTTCGTCCTGCACACTGTAATCATATCATTTGCGTTGAACGTATGGAGGCTGCAGTATGAAAGCCTTAAGCTTGTGCATAGAAATCGTCACATCTCTAATCCAAAGAGATTTTTGACTGGCCAGATGAATGTCTCCAGTAGAACCGGTGAAGAGTGTCGTCACACCGCAGCCACCCATGCATACAATTGGTGGATACAACTCTGGCAAGATGCTCCACCGACTCGCTATGTATTAGAGTCAGGCGAATGTAGGCTTTCATTTCCTGATTAAATAACAGATATATTTACTCAACATACACCTTCTGACTGAATCTACCAATGTTATGCATCTCTCGCATTGATTGACTTGGAGCTTCCTATCTACCTGGCCTCAGTAAGAGTCAAATACATCAAGTATCCACATATGACGGATTCAGCAGGAAAGAACAACCTACTGAACATGTTCACTGACCATAGTCAATAACAGAGCATGGATACTTGTTAAAAAAAACTAAATACACACAATATTCATCTTGAGCTTCAATTTGTGCAAACTAACTACTTACTGGACTAACCAACCAATGATCAACTCCAGACTTCATCAAACAGATAACTGGCTTACTTACTAATAGTCTAGGGTTGGTTCAAACTCATCATTATTGACCTTACCCACATATCCTGCTGAAAGTATGGTCGAGCAATAAATGGAATCAGCATCTTCCAAAACTCGTCATCTGTCCCACTGAGGGCCTCCCACTGATTCTGTCGCTCCATGTAAACATATTCAAACCATCGAGGATAATATCCAGACCATGCCCAGTCAATGATCCACAAGCGACCATCATCCCCCAAGATCATATTGCGCAGGCTGAGATCATGATGGGTCAGCACAAGTGCTTCTGAGTCGTCAAACTTGTCATTCCTTGAGGGATCATCCAATGGCACCTTGTGCCAATCTACAACCATGTTGTGACGTTCGGTGAAAAAACATGAAAGTTCCGCATATGAGGCAAATGGGCCACGATTGGGTTTGATCCTACCAAAAACAGGTGACTCACAGATCCGAGGCCCATCCCTGCTGACAGGACCTGGGGGTATTGCTTCTGGGGCCTCCAAGGAACGGAGCTGACGAATATAACGACGCAAGGTCCAAGCAATGCCAATCTTTTGCCAAATCGAGAGGGCAGGCCACACTTCAGCCAGTGTACGACCTGGAATGTAGTCCATCACAATGAATAGCTCCATGCCCCTTTTGACCACACGGCGGACACGGGGGACTGGAATGATTGACTTCGCAAACACCAGGTCGAGCGCATTGGCCTCCGTTGCATCATAACCAAGGTAGAAGTAATAATCTTGGCTTGCCTTGATGACCGTCTTTGGTGTCAGTTGCTTCAGGAGACGTTTCCCCCCTAACCAGGGAGCATTCACTTCTTGCTCTGCAATCTCCGCGTCACTGAGGTGCTCGATATCAGATGGCTGCAGAGCAAGCCGTGTTAGTATGGGCAGATATACATGTAGAGCTAGAGCAACTCACGTCGATGCTGCTTTGTGGTCTTTTGTCAGGTATAGCATATGTCAGGACTATGTCCAATGTATCTGCTATCACACCGAGGAACGTGTAAACCAGCCATTTCATATACATTGGTGGATAACGTGGGGAGGGGACGATGGGATTCTTCAAGATGCATGGTCCTTTTTGATGTATTGCAACAAGGGGGAATCTTCCACTTTGGCAGTTTCTACCGCTGGGATCATTCATTCTGGTAGTTCCATCCATTTCTGACAGTTTCTTCGGCTGATGGCAGCAGCGTTTCGACGCGGCAATGGTAACAATCTGGTGGATACCCCCGAAGACTCATTGAAGAAATAATTACCAAAGATTAGCGCCTTGACCTCTGAATGCCCGGTATGATCTCTTCCTCCGGACGTAATCTTGACCGCCACACTCAACCATCTCCTCGCTGCCCACCAGGCTTATCCATTATGATTTGACTTGGCATACAGCAAAAGCGCAATTTTACACCGTCCCCAGCAGAAGCACGTGTGTGGTTTTATATTTACTATTTACTATGCTGATATCTACCTACGTATAGTATTTAAGTAGATTCAGAACTCATTGCGACTGGCAGCGGGCCAAACATAGGCTACATTGTCAGGGATCGGAATTCATTTTTTTCTCTCCTCAAAAACTTAATGAGAATTTATGCAAGGCTGCTGAAAGTGGCAA